>WBMV01009007.1:839879-950963 GCA_013396655.1 Campylorhamphus procurvoides | reverse complement strand
GCAGATGCAAAAGGGAGTTTCTCTCTTGCTTACTGTGGGTTGGGAGCTGATGGGCACAGATGTTGCAAGAGTCCTCCCCCAGGGCAGGGACTCACATAATGGGTGATTAACTCTGTGAGTCATGGAGTATTGTTGAACCGTTGATGGCCCATTAGCAGTCACACCCCCTCAGGCTGGGTGTGAAGGTGCTAACGACTCCCTCAGCTGCTGCAAATGGTCCATTATTTTTGGGAAATGTATAGAGGGGGGTAGGATACATAGCTGTGATCACCCCCACACAGTGATAACTGGTCCGTCCTGCTGAACTAGGTCATTATCCCCCTCCCCCCCCCACCCCCCGCCACATCCCTGTACTAAACAAAATGAAACAAAACCAAAACCCTTTTGTATAAATAGAAGCACAAATATTATAACAAGGGCAGGTTTGATCATTAGCATAGTTGTGTATTCAACTAATTTTAGTATATTTATCATAATCATTTTAGCTGCAGGGGCAAGGTTAGTAAGCAATGATGTACGTTTGGGCTAAAAAATTTCTGTGAAATAATTCATTATCTGATAGACCTCTGTAGGGAGGACTACCAAATACAATGGAAAAATATTTAATAACTCACATTAGACTGATTTCCATCAGAACACCTCTCTTTAGTCAGTGGATACTTCTACTTCACAGAACAACATGAGCTGGAAGGAACTCACAATGATCATGAAGTCCAACTCTTTAGTAAATGGCCCATATAGGGATCAGATCCACAACCTTGGTATTATTAGCACCATGTTCTAACCAGCTGAGCTATTCTCAGGGTTAAGATCAATGACATTGATATGATCCCTTTCACATGATTTCTAATAAATTTGATAATACTACTAATATACTGTGATTTTAGAAGGAGAAAAGATTATATTGAATTAATCCAGCATGAAGAAAATGTATAGATCTTGATCCGTTCATCTTCGGCTATGAGTGAGAACAAAGACATCCTTTTAACCTAAGCTGAGTGCAGGAATTCCAGAGAAAGTCTGGGGCAAGATGTACTAAATATATTCATAATATTAACAACTCATATTNGCTCAGTTAGTTGTGGTCTGTTGGTGGGGCAGGAGACCCCAAGCCACCCAGCGCTGTTTTTGCTCACTAATAAATATTGATAACTGCATATTGGCCTCCGAAGTTTATTACATTCTGTATGTTGATTGGTTTCTCAACCTTTGATTAATTTTGTCAATCTTCATGAGAAGGATGGTTTTCAATTCAGTACATTTAGTCTGCATCAAACTATGAAGTTTCATCTATTACAAGCTAGTAACAAAGCGGTCTACAATGAAAATGTCCATCCTCAAAGTTAATTGATGATGCAAGTACTGAGACAGGATAGGGTTATATATTCCTTTCTGCTTCTACTGTAACTATTACATTGTTTTGTTGCCTTAAAAAAAAAAAGCCCCTTTCATCCAGAGCACATATAAAATATTTCAATAAGAAATCTTGTCTATCTCTACAGTCAAATAACCAATAATTCTACTTATATATTTCTCATATGCACAAGTATGTGGTCTTTATGAACAAAGCAGCCTTTGATCAGGAAAGAAGTGCTTGCTACCTCCTACAATACAGGTTACAGTGGCTGGAAATAAAGTTTCTTGTGCTGGATTTACTGGAATTATCTATATGCTAGGTAGAGATCTAAAGAACAGAAAACATTCTTAAAATCTTTCAATCTAAGTCTCTACAGACTATTATAAATCTGTTGCTTTCTGGATCACAGACTTTTCGTGATTTGGGTCAGAATAATTACCTTGAATTTAATACAAAGAATGATAGGAAAATGGACCAGCTTAAGACTATTTCTGTGTAGAAAAAATTACTTAGTATGATCTTCATGCGTTTCAGTGGAAATCAGTATAATATCCCTTCATACAGTTTTTTTCTCAGACTTACTTGAATGTGAACTACATTTGCAATTTTTAGGTGTTATTATATCCTGGACAGATCAATCTATATCTGATTTACCATTTATTTCAACCACTCTCTACACATTTTGTCATATCTAGGAGGTTTGCTTAGCTATTTGGCACATTTGGTTGAGATGTGAGCTTGTTGAAAATTCTTGGATCATTTCTCTTTAGTCACTTGGCTGCTTCTCATAATCTCCTACACTTTTTTCTTCTTTTTCATGTACTTTGTAAACACCTCTGGCAGTCTCACTTATGGTGAATAACAGTTATGTCCCTCCCCCCTATCCAAATCTTTTCTCCAAGTTCTATCTTTTCCTGACAGTATTTCTAATCTTGTCTCAAGAGTTTCTCAGTTTACTCCAACCTATCTTAGAGCTCTACTTGCTGTTGGATGCTGTTATGAGGCAGTGAAGCATAAACAAAAATTAGTGCATGATACAGGCAGCATTCAAATAACTGTTTAGAGTGTTTTGATGTTATGGTATTATATAAGCCAGACTGATAGAGCCAACTGGTGAAAATTTTAACTTCCTGTAAGAAATACTAAATAATGCAGTTTGTTTATGCAATCTGCAAATTTTTGAAGTAAACAAAAGTTTACAAGTTTTATTCATAAATATATAGAAATACAACTGTTTCTATCAAAAGATCATGCTTATGAAAAAAAATAGCACTTTTGCTTTCAAAAGAATTAATTTTTCTATTATTTTAAAACTATTAATAATACCACTATGGACTAAAGCTACTGGAGTAAAAAAGTACTTTAATTGATAGATTGCAAAAAATATCATTCAAGTAGAAATATATTAGCAAATACAATAAATCAAGATTTAAAAATCTAGAATATAATTATAATGATTTCTATTCAATTTTCAAAGACTGAAGTGCCATTTTCATACAATGGACTGCAATTTCTCAGTCACTCAGGTATTGCTCTTAATTGAAAGGCTGCTAAAAATGTAACATTTTAAGATTTTACAGTCTAATTTTTAAAAACTGAAAACCATTTTTTTATATATAGCTTATTCTTAGCTTTATGAAAGTATTTTAAAAGATTATTCTTAAATCTTTTTTATTTAAACAATGGGTGTATAAAAATTTCCTTAGCAAGTGTATGACTGGTTATAATTTATTATTGCTGTTAGTGGTATTTTGTAAATACTAAGCCAAGAACTTTCCCTATTGAAAAAAACCAGGATTTTAAATACAATACTTTTAAAAGAATTAGTCATATCTGAAATCATTAAAAATCTTGATTTATGGATCTAAGAATTTTTTATGTAGCTATTACCATATCCTGTTTCTTAAACTAAAAAAAGAGATTTGGATTTTACTAATCACTACTCCAGTAGTAATGACTGCAGTATTTATGGTGAGATTTTTTAATTTGTACTTTCTTATAAACAGAAGTTTACAATCACTTTCAGAGGATGAGATACTGAGATTGAATTTTTTGATGGAAATTGCAAGAAGGTCATTGTAATTTGTTGGAGAATACTGCAGTAAAAAACCCCAAAACCAAACCAAACAAACAAAAAAACGAAAACAAAACAACAAAACACTTTAAAATTGAGTATCTATTTTTGAATGCTGAAACTTTCAAAACTATGTTTTTCACACAAATCAGAAAACTAAACCTTCTTTATCAGAGACTGGAGTAGGGGGGGAGCAAAGAAACAGAAGCCCCAGAACACTAGCAGTGCTGATAACAAAGTACATGAGAATCAACCTTATCTGAGGGTCTGGTGTACATAGAGACTTCATAAAACAAAGAACACAATACATAGTACATAGAACATAATACATAGAAGCAAATTGGTTTATTGTTACGATTATATTTAATGGATTGACCTTATTTATAGCAGTGCTTTCTGCTTGAGATTTTCTCCTTCTGCACTACTAACTGGCATTGAATAAAAAGAAATTAAAAAAATAGACCTGCTCTTTCAATCCTACAAAATGCTATCTAAACCTCCCAAGAAGCAAACAAACAAAATATAGGATGATAACACTTGTCATATTTCATTGAGATATAATGGATATAAATGTATTTTCATTTGCCTGATCCTCACTTAGATCGAAAAGATGTTTTGCTCCTTGTTGCTGTCTGGCAGAGCAGTAAAGGAGCATAAGCAGAAAGGTCCTGCAGTATGAAATTACCTGGCCTTATTAGTAAAGAGGTAAAAAGTCTTCATTAAAGGGTGAGAAATGAAACAATTTCATTTCGACCACCAAGGTTTTGGAAATTAATTATTCCATAATACTCATACACAACCCAATTATTTTTACCTTTTTATTTTTATTATTTGATTTGGGTTTTGTTGTTGTTGTTTGCTTGTTTTTCCTAAACAAAAAGTCTTATGACTGCAAAAACAGACTAACAGCCTCTGTCTGGTTAAATGTATGCATTCTTAAAATTGTATGATGACTATCCCTATTTATGATATTTGTTTCAGTGTCAAACAATTTGTTTACCTTTGTAAAGGTCTTTTCAGGTAGTATGAATTTCATATCTTTTCCTAAGATGTTATTACTTATTGTTGTTATCATTATTATTAACAGTTGTTGTTATCATTATTATCTAATTTAACTCTCTGGCAGACTTTTTTTTCGCTTGCTTGTTCAACCCAGTTATGAGTGGTTGAGGTCTATTCAGCAATGACCTCAAGATTATCAGATCTTGACTTTCTGAAGTTTTAGTTTTATTCATGCAAATAAACAAAGGGATCAGCTAACTCGACTGTTACTGAAAAAAAAAATAACCTGTTTAAATGCTAATAAATAAAATAGCTGGTCTTACTGTCAGGTAAAGCTATGAAAATTAGGCCCTATTCTTCAAACAATTATTTATGTCTCTAATCCTACTTAATGTATTTTCCCCTGTTCCACAGTGCATTCTTTTCAAGATCTTTCACAAATCTAGATAATAACAATGATTAATATAATCAGGCAGCAATAAAAGCATTGGCTGTAGTTTTTATACTGTCACTAATTATGAATTATAAAAGACAGAAGACAAGAAGCAACATAAGCATGCTGAGGTTCATTCTAACAGCAGGAAGAATGGGTGAGTTCCTTGAATAAACCCTTAGCTGAAAAATAGAAAATGCTGAAATACTGAGTGTAATGTCCAATTCCTTCTTCGAGATTGTCTTATCTTCTCAGGATGCATTGCTATACTGAAACAAACAAAGCAAATAAGGACTGAAAGTGAAAAACCATAAGTCCAGTAGGCATGGTGTGTAGGATGGATCCATTCTATGTGTTGTGCCTGAGAGCTGTAAACTCTTCATCACTGTGTATGTGCTGATTGAAAATAGGAAGTATCTTGTTAGGAAGAAAATTTTCATGTGGGCTTTAGAAATGAGATGAGAGTGAAGAAGCGTGCAAGAAATACAGCAGTGCTCACACTTTTGCTCTTACTACTCCAACAAACTCTTACTACTTACTTACTGCTCTTACTACAAAACAAACGAACTACATCAGTGGTACCATGTAAAAGGAACTTTTTTGGTAGATGCAAATATAGTGTAGAATAAGCAATGACATAAAACGTGTCTTTCAGAATTCTAAATTCTCAGATACTTATTCTTCCAGAAGTATTCACCTGACTTTATTATCCTAATGAACCTGCACTTAATAAGTAATAGGAAGGACACTAATACGCCTGAGAGCTTTGGGGAACCTAATTTATAATAATAAAAAAAAAAAAACCCAAACCCTCCTATGATAATTTTAACTGGCACAATCTCATAACCAAGAGCTCCATTGAGATTTTGCCTTTGTCTCTCAGAAAGTTTGATTAATTTGGTAAAAAACATATTATCTGTGTAGTACAAAAAAATCTCCTCATCTATACAAAATTGAACACCACCTCTTATAGGAAGAAATGGAGTTTTTTGTGTGTTCTAGAAACAAACTCTCATTGTTCATACAAAAAAAATATTTTAAAATAATTTAAATAATCAGAAATACAGTGTAAATGGTCTTCACTCATTGCCAAATGCACACTCATGAGAGTAAATTAAACCTCTTTGACCTGAAAGCTTTAATTCATTAATAACTGGGAAAGAAAAATAGAAATAAATACCTTTTTGTGCTGTAAATTATTCATGCCAATTTATATTATTGAAGACACATGTTATTTATGAAAGGAACTTTCCAAAATGGGGGGTGGGTTTGGGGTGTGTATTAAAGAGAAAGAAAGACAACAGGAGCACAATAAATTAACCCTCTGGCTAGATACGACTCTAGTAATTGCAGACACCCTTACATTAAACTGTTTCCAACCCCCTGCTGATGAAACCTCTCAAAATAATTTCACCCTTTGACAGCTTAAATTATGATCTTCCCACTCTATAAAAGTGTTTGACACATTTGCACCAAGTATTTAAATTACATTAAAAAAAATGAAAAAATGGTTCTATTTCACATAAGCCTGAAATGTTCCTGAAATTCAATTACTTTTCTTTTTCTTTCTTTTCTTTTGGCAAACATATTCTTTAGAGTTTATCTATATGCTTATCTATATAAATGCTTATTTATCTGGAGTACGCAGTGACTGCTGCAAGTAAAGCTGTTTAAAAAATTTGGATATAAACCCCTTTGGGAGTTTGAAATTTGGATATAAAATTTCAATTGTAAGATTTCTATATTTTTTCTCAAATTTTAAGGCAGAAAATTCTCCCATTTCCTCTTTGTCTAAAGATGATACTTTAAAATAATAAAAAATAATCTGGTTGTGTTTGGTAAAAGCTTTAATTAAACACACAAAAATAATAAAGTGCATTTACCTCAATAGATGGATGTGTTGAATAGATAAAAAAACTATCAGTGGAGGTGCATATTACCTTTGACTTTTACACCGAATGTTATTCAAGAACTTTGAATATAACCTTTTTTCATATAACCAAGGAATACTGAGACATGAGAACATTTAACCTGTTAGCCAAAACTTCTGTGATCAGAAAAAAAGAAATTGCCACAAAGATTTTTTAAAAATTAATTTTCAACTCTTTACAAGTAATTAACAGTTAAAATTAGTAGAAAATGAGAAAATTGTTTCTTTCCTTTGAATAAGAATCTTTAAAACAGAAGCTAGATAGTGCATTTGTGATAGAATTCAGAATGCATAATTAAAAATACCAAGGTAGATCTTGCACTAGAGCATTTTCTCTGGTGACAGGAATCTCTGGTGATATTACAACACTAGTGACTCCATGGCTTCAAAATCACTTGATGTTTCAACGAGTAACAAATCTATGTAGGCAATTTCATGTAGGAGAGGCCACAAGTCACACATTCTGTGTAGTATGCCTGATGAGACCATTAACAATTTGGAAGTCTGTAACCAGTGACTGAGAGTAGGCCTCTCCAATGTTGTCTTTCACATCCCCTGGGCATCAGTCACATGTGCCAGACATTGAAACTGATGAACCTTTTGCTCCTCTAACATCTGCACAACGTAATAGCTTAAGATGCCCTGTGAAAAACAGGATTTCATCTGCCAAAGATGATCTAAGTTGAGGTATTAATTATTCCTTTGGGAACTGGGTACAGTAAATGTTAAATACATAAACATAAATTTCTCAGATACAAACCTAGTAGAATCCCCTGAGCTTATATAAGCAATCGTCAACATATGAGCAAAATTATTGCACTTTAAGACAGATTTTTAGGTCTGTGGCTACATTTTGTTAGAAATGTTATATTTTTTAAGAGTAGCTAATTTTAAATTCACAGAACTTAATGGTAATCAAATCAGCATTGATTTCACTTGTAAAAATGCAAAGCACTATGATTTCTCATTTGAAGACCTTTATTTGCTTTTATCATCAGTTACATATGCATAATTTCTCTTTAAAATATTGAGCTCATTTCTACAACTTTTTCTGAAAACTGTGATAATAAATTTGAGCTCAGCAATTCATTCAAAGGACTACTAAAAATTTGAGCTTTATTTTATAACTACACTACTGACTACCAGTTTAAATTTTAGCTTTGGATTACCTTTTCAGACACTCATCCAAATGAAGTCTAAAATAAGATGGCAACGAACTCCTAAACATAAGTAGATGATCCTTCTTTTAATCTACATACTTCAAGGTGTTTTTCATGGTATACTAATGTTCCTGGACAACTTTTTTCAAATAAGGAATAAAGGTATTTGATCTAAAAGATGACTCAAGACTTGTAGATATTCAGACACAATTATTTTCTTAGTGAATTCACTTGAGAAAAGCAGTTGAAAGAAGACAGCTCAAAGGCAATCCACATATATTCACATTCTCTCTCAACTAGTTATACTCAACCCTAATAAATTTAAATAGTGCTCTGTGCTTTGAAAATACCTGAACAGTGTATCCATCTTAATTAAATGTATGTCTGGAGGGTGCAAATATGCTGACTGCTCTTAACCCCATGATGAGGATGTGTTTGTGAAACTGTCAGTTACACAGATTCTGTCTCAGGGGTAAACCAAAATCACTTATTGTATGCACATTTCAACTCATATAGGGTTATTACAACTAAGGGGCTGCGTTATGCTAAACGGGGGATGGATCATGGTAACTAAAGGATTACAGTATGTTAACTAGGAGAGAAGGGGGTATCTACAGTTAATCCATTATTCATGAACATAAGGGTAGGGGGAACAATACATGTGGTCAGGTGAGTTTTGGTGAAGGGCAGGGAATACACAAAAACTGTAAATCTTGCCAAATGCAAATGGAGTCTCTGTAGGTCCAGAGATGGGTCAGTGTCTTCAGGCCAGATTAACTCTTCCCGGAAGGCATCCTGTGTTTTGATATTTGCCCAGGGCTTTGCAGGCATCCTGGTCAGACTCTTCTGGGAAGCTTTCTGCATTCTGGTATTTTTCAGTCTTGTATTCCTACATGTTTACGTATATTGAAAGGGCGTGTATAATTTACAGTGAGCTGATTTTCAGTTCTGCAAAGCTGAGTCATTTAGTAGCCTAATGTGTGAAATCAAAGGCAACATACAAATTTAAAATGAACTGAAAAAAGTTCCATTCTCAGAAGAAAATACCTTGTACCACAAGAAATTAGAGTGAATGAAAGCGAACAAAGGTATAGGCATAATTTAAACTGATGAATGATCATCTTTCTCCTCAACACAATTAGACAGGTGGGAATTTAGTCATAAAATTGATCAGTTGATGCAATGATCAGATAAGAACATAGATAATATTCCAAATTGCAAAATAATTGATTCTTAGGAGTATAGAGAGCTTCATAAGGTGGTGTATAATTTGGAGACTCAAAGTTCAAATGGCACAGCACAGACAAGATGCTTCTAGTGCATATAAGTCTCCATTCGAAGCATTCTGTTCAAACTTTTCTGTGCTTGCTTCGAGCTGTGTCGTAATGCTTTCTTGCATTACATACAGCCTGGTAATGAGAAAAAAAGTGTTAGCAAGAAAGAGTTATCCAAATGTTCCTGAAGTGTGGGCTGTTAAAAGCATATTCAAGCAGATCAGCAGAATGCTTTCATGCTACAGTGTGCCTACTCAAAAGAACATTGTAGCCATGATGATATACATTTTCACAGATATATTTCCACATTGCTCTTTTCATTTCTGAAGTATATTGCATTTCTAAGATAAAAATATAGATGGAACAAATTTTAATTCAATAAAAATTTTGAAAAAATATAGTGAACATAATTATATGAAGCAATAAGTTTTCAAAAGTGAAAATGATTAAAGCTTTATAAAGCACTTTCAGAGCTTAAGTAACTCCTGAATTTAGTGATTGCTGCCAAATAGAGAAGGGTATACTGTGTTTCATCATTAGGGAAATGTAATGATTATGCATAACAGAAGTCAATTATCAGATGAAATTAACAGCATACAAAATAGTATAATATATGCTGTAATATTTATATGCATATATATATATAGCAGGAAAGAAGAGATAATGTTCAGCCACTAGTGAAATGAATTGTTTTGTGATTCCTCATATATCTGAAATTACTGTCAACAAGAATAGCTAAAAGTAGCCATCATGATGGGGGTCAGCACAGAACAGTGTCATAAAGACATTGTTTACACTTGAGGAAATGGAATTAATGAAAGGGAATTTGTACAGGAAAATGCAACATCTCGGAGGGGTTTATTGAGTGCCTGGACTGTAACATTAGCTCTGTGACATGATGGTTATCTATATATTCACATTGACATGTAAGCCATATACATTCTTGTAGACACATGGGCAACCTTAGTAAAAAGAAATAAAAATTAAAGCATTATTGATATCAAAGCATAAAAATCTGTATGCCTTAATTTGGTGTTAAGTAAGTGAGCAATCTCAGCCTTATATAGTATTTCTGATATGGTTAACCAGCTGTAAATAGTCTTGCTCTTTACTGGTTAGATGTAGCTTGCCTCAGTATTTCTGCTTAATGTTGTTTTTTCTTTGAAAGATAAAATTATATATTAAGATATATTATATATATTAAGATATATTATATATTAAGATATATAATTAACATAAGACTTTAAACTCATCAAAAGCATCATGTTGAATGACAGAAATCTAATTTTTAGAAAAGCATTATGATACATGATATTTATATGGTGTGATAGATACCAGATCAGTAATTACTGGGTTGGAACCACTCTGTGAGAAGTGCATGTGTTTGGAGGGGGAAAGGATGGGTCGAACCTCACAAAGGAGGGGTGGCTTCGTATCCCTCATGGCAGGCCCTGAAGCCCACACAGGAAAGCCCCGGAGCAGTTGCCAGTCACAAATAGCCCAGGAAAACTATAACATCGCACAGCTCCTGGAGCCCCTGACTGAAGTTGAGATTGGCAGGGACAGTGAGAACACGGCCCCTCACCCTGGTGCGGAACCCCAGAGCAGACAGTGGGTCAGAGGCCCCACCTGGGCATGGTGGCTACAGGGACCCAATCACATAAAATCAAAGGAATGTGAGTCCCATGTATCATGGCTCTGCCATCTAGATGTGTGAGAGCTGGTCTTCTACAAGGTTCCAAAGGTACCTATAGAATGTGTCTCTCCCTCTTTTTCGTTCTCTCTTCTTGCTCCCTCTGCTCTCTTTCTTTGTTCCTTCCTTGATGCTTTGGGTGGCTTGGAACTGGAGAGATTGGATTTTGACTTAGGCGTTGTGGAGAGATTGGATCTTAAGTGTTGCGGATTAGTATGTGATGGCTTGATATTGTAGTGATACATTTTGTCTAGATTGTGTAGTGCCCTTTTTGAACTTTTACCAAGTTCCCTTATTTTCTCCCCTAAATTATCAATAAAACTACCTCTTGGGCAATATCTCATAATCTTATATCAATATTATTGTACAATGGCATTTTTTTTTTTAAGAGGAAACTCAAACAAAAAGGTAAGTGTTTGTTCTGAATGGATATCCTTCCCACTAAAATGAAAATCTGTTCCTTTTATCAGTAGCGTAAATATTTCTAATATCTCTATATTATCTTGTAAATTCTAAGTAAAATTTATGTTTTGTTAAAAAAAAACAAACACTCTCAGGGATAGCTAGGGTGCTCTATACATTCCTTATACAAGTAAAGGAGGAAGAAAACAGCCAATAGCAATTCATCGAAGAATGTAATCAACCAGGCTCCGTCCAAATATGGGCTTCCTATATTTTGGATCTGCCTCATCACTATTAACTGGTGATATATCACACTTCTTACTGTAATTTTACACTTTGAATTTGCCATCAAATTAACAAACTTTTAAAAAAAAAGAGTATTATTAACACCACAATGCAAAAGAAGTTTGAAAGTTTTATAAAATATTTGACCATCATCTTTTGAAATGTACATGGATGGATACTCTAGGTTGAACTCAGTTGTTTGTGGTTTTTTGTTTTTTTTTTTTTTTTTTGGGAGGGGGTTAATATTTATATTCACAGAGCATTTGTATTAATGGACAGTCTGAAAAATCCATCACCAAGTAATAATCCCAAACTTCTTATTTAAACATTTATAAATATCCACTAGGAATATCTATCACTCAAAACAATATTTTAATTTAAAAAATATTAAAAAGCAAAATATTATTCAGACTATTTCTAAATTATCCTTTCTTCTACTATTACATGATAGGTTATTTAAGGCTAAACTTTTCACATACAAAATTGAATCAAAGTTTAGATTACTAAAATGTGCTGTGAATCCTTACATTTTCTGGTTAGTTTATCTAATCTAAATCAATAAGAAATGAGCTCTTGAACACTTTGCATTACACTTACTCTCAAAAAGTTACAGGGGAAATCAATGTTTCAAATTCACAAAGATTTCTTACACTAGCAAAACAGTCTATTAAACAAAACAATGCAAGACAGACTGTTGGGATACAATGGGAGTTAAATTAGACCATTATTTAATGATTCCCTTACTGTATTCAGATTAACTATGTCATTATGTTCTGATGGACAAAAAATGACATGAGGGTGGTGAGACACTGGAACAGATTGCCCAGAGAAGCCGCAGATGCCCCATCCCTGGCATCCCAAGTGTTCAAGTCCAGATTGGAAGGGGCCTAAAAGATCATCTAGTTTCAACCTCCCTGTCATGCCACCCACTAGCCTCCATCCAAACCATTCCAAGATTCTTTCTGAAAACAGTACATCAGGATAGTGTCTCTGTCTGAAGCAAACCTAATGATCAAATGAATCTGGTTCATTATTACTCAGTAATTGAAATATCCCAAAAACAACACAAATGTAAACTGTAATAATTTTTTGGAGCTTCTGTATTTTTCTTGTGTTTTGGTGAATAACAAATAAAAGATTAAGGGTAATCTTGAAAGCCACACATCAGTTGCATACCCATGTTGGCCAAACAGCTAGTAAAGCTGCACATATTGACTTCACTGAGACAAGAGTTCTTAATGGCAATGGTAAAAAAGGAAGGTGTATGCCCAGTGGAAGCAAAATCAAGTGACACTGAAAAAATTCAGAGATACTGCTTGCCTCTGCAGGGAGAAAATTCAAGAGGACAAAGATCAACTGGAGTTGAAGCTGGCCAGAAATGTGGGGAACAGTAAAGAGTTTTTTCAAAGTTATTAAAGGCAATAGGCAAGAAAAATTGCACTGGCCAATTACAGAAAAATTACACTGTCCTATTACAGGATGAAGATGGTCACCTCACAAACAGGGACAGAGACAAAGCAGAGGTGTTTGATGCTTTCTTTGCCTCTGTGTTCAACACAGATGACAGACCACTGCCCTGAGATGAAGGACCATGACTGTGAGAATGTTCAGCTCCCAGGTTGAAACTAAAATTGTGCAGAATCTTCTGCCCCAGATGGACCCCTACAAATCTATGGGGCATCATGGGATTCATTCAAGAATCCTCAAGAGTTGGTTGATATATCACAAAACCTCTCTTGATGATTTTTGAGTGGTCTAGGGAATCAAGAGAGGTCCATGCTGACTGGAAGCTGCAAAGGTTGTCCTGATTTTCAAGAAAGGTAAGAAGGAGGGCCCCAGAAACTACAAGGTTGTCAGTCTCACTTCAGTGCTTGGTAAAGTTATGAAGAAGATATTCTAGGGAATATTGAAAAAACACCAGAAAGACAATGTGGTCATTGGTCATAGCCAGCAAGTCTTCATTAAAGAAAAGTCCTGCATATCAAACCTGATTTACTTTTATGATAAGGTAAGCCTCCTAGCTTATCAAGGGAAGCCAGTTGATATAATCTTTTTGGATTTCAATAAAGCTTTCAATACTGTTTCTCAGAGCATTTTTCTGGACAAAATGTCCAGCATACATCTGGATAAACACATCATGTGGTGGGTGAGCAATTGGCTCATGGTTCAAGCACAGAGGGTAACGGTGAATGGGGAGACATCAGACTGGTGACCTGTCACTATTGGGGTTCCGCAGGTTTCCATCTTGGGCCCTGTGCTCTTCAACATCTTCATAAATTATCTGGATTCAGGTCAGGAAGGATACTAAGAATGTTTGCAGACAATGCACAAAGCTAGGAGGAGCTGTTGACTCCCTCGCAGGCAGGTGCCATGATCTGGTTATTAAATTTTTTAGCGAGATTCCTCTGCCTGAATTAAGGCATAAATGAGACTGTATGCTGAAGTCAGTAGTACAGATTTTTATTGAACAGTAGATGTGAGGTAGAGAGAGATAGAAAGAAACAGGGAAGAGAGGGATAGGGAGAGAAAGGGAGTGACAGAGAGACAGATTTAGTAGAAAATTATCATCACTCTATTGATTCCAATGGTAACCCACTGGTCCTCTTCTTCTGGTCTTCTCAGTGGTGAGAGTCCCAGTTTCATCAAAGTGATGGTTGCAGTCTTGATCAATCAAAGGAAGCCAAGGATGGTGAAGGAAGACCACAAAACACTGGAGGTTTATATTTTGCTTAGGCTAGGATGAAATGGTCTGGTACTTCCCCTGGAGTGGGGAGTTTTGCACTGGATCACAGGACATTTCAGGAATTCTTAACACCTAAGACTTTATGACTGCCTATTATGTAAGTGCAATTGAGTTAATTATGGCCCATTATAACCCATCAGCAGAGATAGTCCTAGCTGAAATACCTACATGGCAGGAATCATCTGTCCATGGGAGGTTATGGTGTGTTGGAAATCAGAAAGTAAGGATTGTATCCTTCATGCTAACTCTTGGACAACATCCTCTTGGGTTTCAACCATGTAAATTGTAAAATCATTACAGTTGGAAAAGACCTCTATGATCATGGAGTCCAGCTGTTAACATAGCACCACCACATTAACCACTAAATCATATCGCTAAATGCCACATCCATATGTTTCTCTGAACACTTCCAGAAATAGCAATTCCATCACTTCCCTGGACAGCCTGTTACAATGACTGAACACCCTTTCAGTATAGACATTTTTCCTAATATCCAATCTAAATGTCCTCTGGTGCAACTTGAACCCATTTTTTCTTGTCCTTTCACTTGATACTTGGGACAGACACCAACCTCCACCTTGCTACAATCTTCTTTCAGGTAGCTGTAGAGAACAGATTAGGTTCTACCTGAGCATCTCCAAGCTAAACAATCCTAGCTTCTCAGCCACTCCTCATATGATTTGTGCCCCAGACCCTTCAACAGCTTTGTTTTGTTCTCTGGACTCGTCCCAACACCTCAACATCTTTCATGAATTTAGGGTGAGACCTTCTGCCAGTTCTCTCAGAACCCTTGGGTGGATCTCATCACACCCCATATACTTGTTTGTCTCTAGATGGAGTAGCAGATCACTAGCCATTTCCCTTTGGATTATGCAGGCTTCATTCTTTCTTACCTCAAGATTTTTTTCAAAGGCTGTAAAGCACTAATTCATTGTCAAAGTTGCAGAATGTTTCAACTAAGAGTAAGAGTAATTTAGGTTTTCCTAATCAGAAAATGGTCTATTATTACATTTTTTCCCATCCCTAAACTTGCCAAACTTTAGATTTTTACTAAAAATAATGCATAACTTTTCTTCATATTTGAAGTGTCTTCCTGTATGAATGACCTTCCAAAACACAAGATGAAGTTATTAGGAGATATTTAAGTAAATTTTGCTTGTGTGAGAGTCTAACTGGACAGCTATTTACTGAATGACCACGAAGAAAAGAAAATTTGTGTTCTATAAGGTGATTTCTCCATTTTTGTGCTTCCATGTCAACATTTTTCAACTATTGTAATTTTTACCTCTGAGTGTTAGCAAAATGTGTCATTTCAAAAAGATACCAAAATGAAACTGCTGGCTTCATTGACCCTATGAAAACCAAATTTTTTGGCTGATGTATAGTTCTTTTGTGAAGAAACACCCTATACAGAATTCGTATTAACTCTAAGTGATTTCTTCAAGCACTGCCCTGCTCTTTCCCCGCCTCATTTTGTTTTACTTTCAGGGCTCATATACAACTACAAGTATTCCCATTTTTCCTATTATATTATGACTAAATCTGCTGTTTGCTATTGATTTTATTCATAGCTCCTTCATGCAATCCTGCTTCAAAAAGAATACACATTTTTAATGGGATTCAAAGGAAACCATGAATCCAAATCTTGATTCTATTTCAAGATACTTTATGCTCATCTTTCAATATTTAAAGGTCAAGCAAGAAATATAATTCAGTACAGCCTGTATACTTTCCATTTCTGTGAAGTCTCAGAAAAGAAAAAGTAATTAAATTAAAGTGAGAAGAGTCAATAGAAAATATCGAAGAGCCTGAGGAGACATAACTTCAAAGAATAACAAGCAGCTCAAAATGAAAGAAATGGGCTTAATAGAGAATTCTTAAGCATGAAGAATTAGAAGGAATATGCAATCTTTTTTAGCTCTAGGCAGTAGCATAACAAAAGAAAACAAAACCAGAATCAGATACATAAAAACATATGCTTATTTTAGAGTTTCTGTTCTATGAGAATTTACTATTATGAAAGGTCCTTTAAACATACATTTCTGCTTATTTCTGTCAGCTGTTAAGGAAATCAGATACTCTCTGAATTTATTTTTAATCCTTTATCATAGCAATGTAGGGCATAAAGTCAGAATCTAGTCTGAGCTTCGCAAGAAGTAGAATGTGGGTTTTTGTTGCTGTTATTTTTCCCCCTAAATATGATGAACAATGTGTAACAGTCATGAACTTGTATCCTGTGGTAATTTTTCTTTGTATAATTTTATAAATTGCCTGAAGCAAGTGGTCCAATTGTTTACACAACTTTGGTGATGAGACTATTTAGTCATTGTATAATATAAGGAGGGTAATGCTGATAGCACCCAAATTGCCCTCATCCTCCCTTCCAACAAAGTTTTATTTACATTGAATTTATATAGAACAATACTGATAGTTTTCAGACTAAAGTCTGAACATACAGTACTCCAGATATGGTCTCATCAGTGCTGAGCAGACAGGTAGGATCAGAGGCTCGCCCTGCTGCCAACACTGCCTAACAACCCATTATGATGTTGCTTTCCTTTTCCATGAGGATATTTTGCTGGTTTATAGTCAGCTTGTCCAACAGAACCTCAAACTCCTTCTCTGCAAAGCTGGTTTTTTTTCATGTTGGTGGGCCTCCAGTGCAATGGTGGCATTAAGCAGCAGATATCAAAAGATTCGATTTCTCTTACTTCTCAACAGTAAACTGGAAGTGCTTATAGCAACTACTGGCTCATAAAAGTAGATGATAGACCTGTATACTGTTTTTACCTGCACATATTAAGAAGATATATTAAAACCACTAATTTTCTTTGTGAATTTCACTTCTTCCACTTTGAAAAAAAATCTAACTGAAAATTTCTCACAGAGATCCTCTTGGCTGTTGCTCCTAAAAATGTGTGCAAAGAATGGCAACAAACATGGTGAAAGGACAGGCAAGGCATGACTTATGAGGAGGCAGGCTGAGGATATTAGGTTTTTTCAGCTTAGATAAGGGGAGGCTGAGGGGTGAACTCATTGCTGTCTACGATTTCCTCATGAGACAAACCACGAGGAAGGTGCTAATCACCTCTCTCTGCTTGTAGGATGCAAGGGAATGTCTTAAGGCTGTATCAGAGGGAGTTCAGATTGGAATTTGGGAAAAAATTGCTCAGTGAGAGGGTGCTCAAGCACTGGAAAGCTCCCAAGGAAAGTGGTCAAGACTGACAGGTAAAGGCCTGTCAGTCTTCAAGAAGCATTTGGACTATGCTCTTAGATATATGGGTTAATTTTTAGATTGCTCTGTGTGCAGTCAGGAGTTAGACTCAATCCTTGTGAGTCCTTTCAAACTCAAGATAACCTATAACTCTATGATTTTTTAAATTTTATTTAGTGAAGACATTTTTTCTTTCTTTTTTCTCCCTGTTTCAGCGATGTACTTAATAAATAGTGATTTTAATGTATTGTTTCAAAAGTGAACTCTAAAATCTCACCAAAGTTGGCATCTGCCTAATTGAACTTGATTCTTTGATTAAGCTTATAGAAAGGGTATGTAGTTATGCAGAGGAGAGGTGAAAAATTACTGAAGAAGGACATGGCAATAAGATTTAGTAGCAAAGTTTTGACCTAAAACTTATAGGGAAAAGTTTTCTGAATCCAAGCTCTCATATAATTGTTTCTAGCTTGAGTAATTTTCCTTTGCTTTTTTGATCTTATATACCAATATTGATGTTTACATACTTCAATTATGTTGCACTCTGATGACTAAACTTCCTAAATAGGTCTAACTAACTACTATATTTACTTGAACTTTAAATATATTGATTTAATTTTAACTTTGACTTCAATTTGATTGCTGCACTTATTAACCAGTAATCTATATAGCAATAGCTTGTAAATTGCCTTAAGAATGTACCTGCTTAAGGGAATGTTTACTTGTTTTTGATTTATAATTACATTTATAAGCACTACTTATTTTGTTCTCTGGCAATATGAGTAATTAATTCTGATAAATTAGATAATTTGGAAGTATTTATCAGTGCTTAACACATAAGTCATAAAACAAGTTGCTTTAAGTTTCTTATAAACTACTTGGACAGCCATCCTCAATGGTAAATAATGTATTTTTTCCATTATAATATTATTCTAAAGATACTGAAATTTCATTAGATTTTGAGCTGTGAATTTAAAACATGATGCTTGTTCAAAATATCCTCATAGCTCATTTACTAAAATGAGTTGTAAATAATTATATAAAGGTCATCTTTAAATGAAGAAGTGGTTTTTTTCTGTAAAAAGCCTAAATATACTTGTGTTTAGAAAAATATGGCTATCAACATCAATGAAGGAAGGTCGTAGTATCACCTATTCCTACAATGGCCCAGAGACAGAGAAAACATACTTGATTCATTGCTCCAGAAAGACTTACTTTCTGTGTTTTTACTCCTTTTATCCTCTTACTCAAGAAAACACACAGCACAATTTACAAGGCACTTGTAAATTTAAGCCAAGTTTGCAAATGTCCTAATATGTGGCCACTGGTTTTTAAATTATTTTTCTCTTTGTATGTAAATTTTATTTTCTTATAGACAAATGATGAAGTTACATTTTTAAATTCACAATGAAAAACTATAGCTGTGTTTGCATTTAAAGATAAATAAGCTCCAGTTTGTAGCATTTACTTTACAGCAGTGTTCCTAACATCAGTGTCATCACTACACTAACTTGTACAATATCTGACTAATAAGGAAATTTATTTAGAGACAGCAGTGTCTCTAGCAGTCATAGACTGATGAACTTACATGAACACACAATAACAAACTGCAGCTAAAATTCCAAATGAAATCCAAAACCAAAGAAAAAACCCTCACGTACTCCTTTCTAAGTGATGAAAGAGATTGAAAATATTCTCCCATTCACGACACAAATGAAAAATGATTAATACAAATGATTTCATTATGCAAACGACCCTAATTATCAGAAAGATATTAATTTATGTGGGAGTCTAAAAGGTTTTTATTCTCATGATCTCCTCCCCTCCCAAGTAAACATTACTACTTTGTTCAGGAATGGGTAAGGGAAGTGTCTGGATTCTACAGGGGCCTGTAAAGAAGTAACCAGGAATCTTTGTTGCAAACTGCAAAAAGAAAACTGTTGAATGTTACCACTTCTTAATACCAAACAAAACAGAAGGAGAGAGATCTTGCAACAGGGTCTGGACTCTGAGACTACTTCTTTATATGGAAGTTCTCCAAGTATATTATCTATAGAATAATATATTTTTTAATTTCTCTGTATTCAAAACCTGCCTTAATTCTTTCTGTGTGAAGCAAAAAAAATTCAGTAAAAGCATTTCTTGAATGCCAAATAATCTCTAGTATACTGACTTTTTCACTGCAGATTATTTGCAATAAAGATCACATTAAAAGTTATCATATTTATTATAATCACATATATGTGATTATATGTATATTATTTGTATTTATTTTGATATCTCTAAAAAAGTATAAAGAAATTAGAAACATTAATGTCAATGTTTTTTTAAAAAAATAATGGTGGCTATTTTCTGAACATATTCACAGATCCAGGCAAAATACAGAAATCTTTGACTTAAACCCCTGAAGACTGCAGTGGATCTTTTCCTTTCCTTCAAATGAGATGCTAATTTACAGAACTGAGAAGGAGGAATACACTTCTTTGCACTACTTCTTTTCTCTCTCACTTTGATGTTACACCTACTTTCCTTCTTGGATGTGTTCCCGTCTTTTCCAGGATGACTGCAGCATTACAGAAGACCTGACATTGGTCACTTCTGAAATTAGTAAGTTATCAGCATTCTATTTCTGTGTTTTTGAGAGTTTTTCTTCATGGTTTGCATCTCCTCTCCCCTGAAAAGTGTGTTAAATGAACAGATGACCTATTACACACAGCACTAAGGGAATTACAATGATAAATAATGCTTGAAAATGAGTATATTTCTTCAGTTATCAATGTCTGCATTCCAAAGTATCAACATTTAATTTTTTTTTGTATAATTAATTTAATGTAGCACTGCCAAAGAAATGCCCCTGTTTGGTACCAGCCAGTCAGAATTCCTTAGAGGGCCTTAGTGCTAAACACTATAGATAGAGCCAATATTATTTTTCTGTTCAAAACAAACAAAAAGCTCATCTTAAGGGGAAACCAGGTAAGCATTATCAAAGCTCTTATTGTTCAAATAATACTTTATATAGACATGAAAATAGAATGAATATAAAATTATGATGTGTGGAATGCAGAATAGCCCTCACTTAAACTGTCTTATATGTGCCTCCATAATTATGTACTAGACTTAATTTATTTGAGCATATCATAAATTAGGATTCAATGAACTGGAACATCCTGATTCAAGTAATGGAGCTTTTCCAATACAGCACAATAGTGATGTTTTTTTTAAGTTCTGACAGAGCAGTGGAATACTTCTAACTGTGATAACATTCTTTCAATTCCCCATAGTCCATAATTTAATTTTAAAAGTGTCAGAAAAACTGCATTGAACAGTGGATTTGATGATGTGATAATTATAGACGTATAGTGACAGCTGGGTGAGAACTACAGCATTCCCCCCAAAAAAATAAAATGATAAAGGTAGGTGACTGACCATGCCATTCAAGGAAAAAGAACAAAGATAATGTGGGAGATCATAAAATATACTGAGTTGGAAGGAACCCACAAGGAAGATCAGGTGCAACTCCTGGAATGATCCATCTCTAGGTAGGCAAAGAACAGTAGAGGACTTAGAATAGAAATCCATGTCATGCTTGTACTGGTTTAAAGGTAAACCGGCAGAAGAAAAGGACCCACCACAAGAGAGATTATAAGTCAGAGTTACAATTTAATGAAAGATATTGCCATAAATACACTGACACAAAGAGAAAACTGCTTTCAACTCACCAAAAGCCAGCAGTATAACCCAGTGTCCCGGGGCACAAGCCCAAAGGGGTTTGTTAGCCCTGGTGCTGAGACCCATGTGGTTCCCCCGAGTCCAAAGCAAAAGGAAGTGAAGAACATGTTGGTACAGATGATGGCTGTGGTCTGGTCAGGAGTGATGGTCGTAGTCTGGTTGAGAGTGGTGGTTTCCTCCCGTCGAGGTCCTGCTGCTACTCTGGATCCAAGAAGTCATACTCGAGGTCTTCTGAGCCCCCTTTATGTACCCTCAGGGAGCACCCAATCCCTCCCCCAGGGCAGGGACTCACACAATTAACTCTGTGAGTCATGGGGTATTGTTGAACCGTTGATGGCCCATTAGCAGCCACGCCCCCTCAGGCTGGGTGTGAAGGTGCTAACGACTGCCTGGGCAGCTGCTGGAAATGGTCCATTGTTCTTGGGAAATGAATAGAGGGGGGTAGAATACATAGCTTTGATCACCCCCACACAGTGATAACTGGTCCCACCTGCTGAACTAGGACAATGCTGTAGACTCATTTTTTTCTCAAATAAATGTAAGCATTTGCTGAGGCTTTGGCTCCTAATACCATAAAGCAGTTCATATATGGAGTATCTTCAAACTATTACAGGCCTCTGTTGACTTAAGTCTGCCACTGTGTTAGCTGAAGTTTCTGCTAACATGCATCACAATGTTAAGACTGGGACTGTAATTTAGAGACTTGCACTTTTGAGAAGGCCGCAAGAGGACACAAACTGAAATAATGAAGACACAAAGCAAAATAATAAACACTAGAAGAAAGTGATGACTGTATTCTGTCTCAGCAGATCCAGGTTTATAATCAAGTTCATGTTAGACTCAGAAGTCAGAAGAATCATCCTTTAGTCTGTCTCAGACTCTCCAAATGACAGTGCTGGCTGTAACTTGTCAAGCTATTTCTGCATCAATTAACTTCTTTCATTAAATTAAAACACTAAAGGGGACAACTTTGCTGATGTAAAATCTAAGAAACAGAGTAACCTTTTTTCCCAGTGATTTATCTGGTACTATTAGCTGTTTGTGCTATAGCAAGCTCAAGCTAACAGATGTTACAAAAGTTACAGCTCTCAAGTTTACTTCCACAGGCATAGCAGGCTTGCTGTTCCAAAAAAAAGAAAACCCACCCAACACATAAGTAAAAGAAACCTAAGGTATTTATTAGGGGAGTCAGACAAAAAGGGGAATGTGCAAGTATATGATGCAGTAGAAAACAGGTAGACTAAGAGGAAAATATTACAGTACTGTGAATATAAAATAACATTCAAAACAGGACTGTGAAGTGATATTACTGTAGGTAAAATGAGATGGAAATGACCCTTATGTCAAAGGTGGCACATTAAGAAGAGCAGGTCATATATCAAATGGCTCAAGACATTTAACAAGTCAGCTGATAAGAGTTTTGTAAAATTGAAAAAGACTAAATGTGTCTGAAATTCTATGCTGATGCTACTTTTTCATTTGAAGGTTAATGTCTTTAATTTGAGCTCAGTAAGGTAAATAAAAATACAAACTTTCTCTTTTGCATGCCTACATTTAAAAAATGCTAAATATTAACCCACTGATATAAAAAGTACTAAAAATGTATGAGATGCCCCTATTTTTTTTTCTGTTAATATTTGTCATTAAGGCTGTTTAGGCAACTACCTAAAGTAGCTGCAATACATCTAGAGCATTTCAGTGCTGTGGTGTTCTGAGCTTTTGCCTTCTACTCCCATCACCTATATCTTCTTCCTCTTCTTCTAAGACATTTCCCCTTCAACAGAATAAAAATGTACTTCTTAGAAATACATGAAAAAGTTAGAACATGAGCAAGCTTCTGTTTATGCTTAAATAGTGTTGCAGGACCAGAGACATTTGTGTTTCAGTTATCAATCTAATTAATATTGGCTGGGCGGTACTTCATCACTGAAGCATGATCAGGTATGTCACATTGGTACAGGTACCAATAATAATGCTCTAAACATGAAGACAAAAGATTTAGAAGTCTAGTGTTTCTGTTCCTTTTTGTTCTTTTTTTCCATTCTCTTCTCTTCCTTTGCGTTCAGCTCTTACCCTTCAATTAAAACAAGTTTGAACTTACAATTGTATTTTTGGTTGGATCTGATTGCCCAAATGTAAGTACCAGCTACTAGTTTCTATTTGCCAGTAATTTCTACTAGCTTATTTTACCTGGCACCATTTTCTGGTCCAAAAACAATCTGTAGCCTGTGTCATATCTGTCAGCTTTAAGTGGATGTCTGAACTACCCTTGGATGCATCAAAGAACAGTAGGTAGGTTTATTTACACAGCTGAACAGTTTATCGATGAGAAAGAGAAGATTACGAAGCGGATAGCATAGCTAAAGCAAGAAGGGGCTTATTCTCAGGCACTCACTGCTTTCTACAGAAAAACAGATCCTAAAATAAGTTGTTTCTACTGATCCTTAAGCTAGTTCTGTAGGCATGTTAAAACACCTTTTCATTAAAATGTATAATTAAAAAAACTTCTTATTAAAGAATGAAAATTTGGATCAGAAAGCATAATTCCCAAAAGAAATATATTACAAAATGGTAATAACCTCTATAGATATTATTAATAACATTAATTTTATTTTTTTCACAGTAAAGGTTCACATATTTCTGCATGTACCAAATGGAAAAAATATGATTTCATATAATGTTCTTTCTACTTATAAGATTGATTCTGTGACAATAATTCATTACTGGGGGCCATTATTTATTTTTGCAAAAATTATCTTAAGTAACACCCATGTTACAGGTTAAGGGAAAGATACAGCATCCAAACCCACATCTGGCTTCCTTTAAAATGATTTCATGATTTTCAAAAGAGGGTGAATTTAAAAAAAAATAAAAAAATCTGTGCCTAGGTAGACAGTAATTGGTGAGTGATCCCTCCCTGCCCTTATCTGAACCCATGGGCTTTTCATTATGTTTTCTCTTGCCTGACTAGCTGAGAAGGGGAATGATACAGTGACTGGTGGGCACCTGACATTCAGCCAGGATCAATCCATCACAAAAATTCTTGCCCAAATACTGGGAATTTTTACAGGAAAACATTGCAGTAGGTAAAAATACTTGCTAGCTAAAGCAACCGTTTTTATGGTGGTAAGCAACCATTGTCAAGTGGTCAGTTAAATTGTGCAGATGTAAAATTAACCCTCTCTACTAAAACAAATCCTACAGCTAGGAAGATTGGGTCATTATTAATGCTAGAGAGTTAAAAAAGGAGGTAGCTCTGTATTGTCTACTCTGTCACTGTAGAGCCTGTACTCTGACAGAGCGTAGCAGTGTCTGCTGGTCTTTATTAGTGATTTCACCTTAATTTGTAGTTATTCTGATAACCAGGAAAAGATAATGCAAAAATATGTATTTGACTGTAATGCCTGTAAAACATGAATTTTGAGCAGTAAGTTGCATACTTTTTATTTTAAATTAGATAATAGAAAAATTAAACAGTAAGTTTACTTTGTGCAGCTAAAACAGATACAGGGAATAGAAATATTGGAGGAAATTTTAAAGATTTTTTTAAAATTTCAGCTTTAGTAAGTCAGACTGAAATCAGATGACATAGGCTTTCAATTAAGGTACTCTGCAGAGTTAGAGAAAGTAAAAATTTATGTAGTTTTAGTAAAAAGATGTGTATTAATTTAATGAGTTTTCTGTTATGTAATACCATTTCTCATGGGTGAATTCTATATATAAGAGGAATTTTCACCCCATTTTTCCTATAACTTCCTTTAAGTATTAATAAGGTCGACATCATCTGAGATTGCTTATTGGATCAGAATGAAAATAAATAAATGCAGACTTTTAATTGTGTGCTTAGTTATCCAAAATGGTGAACTGAGGGTACATGCCCAGGCACTCACAGCGAGGGCTGAGGGGTGGCCTCTGTGAGGGGTGGCCTCTGTAAGGAGTGGCCAAGGCTGCACTGTGCTGCACACAGGTGGCTCTAGCCCCTCAGACAAGCTGGTGGCACCTCAGTGAAAATGTGCTTAAGAAAATTGGACAAGCAGATAGTACAGAAAGTGTGAGAAGCAGCTGAGGGAACACTGAAGTAGGGTGTCAAGGCCATCAGACATTATCATTGAAACTTCTAATTGATTTTGCCCCACTGTAAATTGTAGCTGACTTTCAGTAGGGCTGTTTGCTGACTGCATGTTCACAGTCTCAGCTACCATGACAGTCAGGGTCAGGACTATATTATCTAATACTGTAACGTCATTTACACTTGAGAAATTGTACAAGATCCAGCTGAAGAAAATGAGTAAAATGTCACATCAGTCATTCTCCTACACCATCAAAATTAGGTATCTGCATCAATGCCAAAAGCATCATATATTTCAATTAGCCTTATTGCTGTTCTGTCACATGTCAAGGATACAAATATCCTTATTTATGGATTGTGTGTTGCTGTTTCTTAAGTTATCTGCCTATACCTTAGAAGTGAAAGGTCAGAAATGCAATGACAGGTAAAATTGTTTATATGCAATATTAATTAAACTTTTCAGCTGAATAGCCATTAGTTCTGTCTGACATCATAGCCCATTCATCATTATTCATTTGCCTTTTACACTTCTGGCAAGATAAAGCAATCTTAAATCAAAAGCTAACAACTATGAGATGAAGTGAATCTATGCTACAGTTTCTTAGATTGCTTAAAATCATGAAGTGCTTTCTGACTCTGCCTATACTTTTTAGGAGAAACACTGTTGTAAGATTTTTTGTTACTCTTCCTTTCAAGGCTGAAAGCAAAGGTCTTGAAAGCAAATGGACAAAAATAACTACCTTTAAGGAAGGGATACATTCATGCGGCTTCTAAATTATCTATATTATGATAGCCTTGGGTCTCTTTATATATATGTGTGTGTATATATATATATATCAGTCATTACAAATTTATAATTGACTATGAAAAAGCTATTTGAGCTGAATTTTTAGTGTCTTGACCAAAGAATTATTATGTAAAATACACAGTTATTCAATTACTTTTTCTTCATTTACTTTTACTTCATTTTATTTATGTTATACAGCTCACAAAGGCCTCAATTCAACAAAGATAGAAACATTAAGGTACCCCTCAAACTGGATAGTCTACTGGTATTCACTTGTAGAACTCCTCATAATTGGTAGAAAGTATTGAACAGTAATAACCTTGAGAAGGACAACTGGATTTTAGCTCTCTCATGGATCTATGGAAGTGTATAAACCTTTTTCATATTCCATTGTCTTCTAAACCATTCTATGAATGCAAGCTAATATGACAAATAGTTGAACTTACATACTAAAATATGTTTTAAAATAATGATTGAATTATTTTTTTTAAAAAATCCAGCTATTAGCAACAAAAAACCTTTTGCAAGTCTTATATTTTTCTAACAATGAGGTTTTAATCACCCCTGGAACTAATGGCTAAGGCATACAACATGTAAAAAATGCTGATCTCTACTATAACTGCTTGGTATTTCATACTCTGTTTTTCAGGAATATATTTTAATGTGTGAAGCCTTCCTTTAATTGAAAATCTTTATTTTCCTCAACAACAGTTATTCTTCATCTTTCCATCTTCAGAGGAATGAAAAGCTATTTACTTCTTTGCCAGGTTACCAAACAATACTGCTATTCACATAAGAGAAAATTAATTTTCTACATGTCTTTTGGCAACTGAAACTTCTGTTCCTCTTTTGCTCACATGCTCCACGATACTGATTACCTTGCTTCATGACAATTTAAAAATAATTTAATAACCCAGAAATTAAATAGTTTTGAATTGTCTTTAAATGAATACAATTATCTCAAGTCAGCTACAAATATTACTTATGGAAAAGTTTCCAGAATCTTATCTGAACAGCTATCTTTCTACTTGTAGTCATACAAAACTTCATACATAAATATGGAAAGATATATTTGGATGATAGTTTATCCTTTTCATCTAGGGAAGAAAGGAAAGAAAAAATTAATCTTCAGCATTCTGATTTTGCCCTCACTTCAATTAATACTTTTTTTTATAAAAGTAATAAAAATTAGTGCCTTCCTGTAACAGTGGGCATGTGAAGGAGATGAAGAAACCAACCAAAGTGCCTTAAAAAACTGAGGCTTTTTACTGTATTGTAAAATGGAGTCTTTGCCCTTTTTTATCCTGAATCACCCTTCTCCTTCCCAAGACCCCTTGAAAGAAAACCCTTATCTTCCTAATGCAAGAATTTACCTTGGCCAGGTGATGTGAAAACCCCCCTTATTGGTCCATTGTTAACCCTTTCCCCATTGGTTCTTAACCCTCAACTCCTATAGGTTGTGTCCAGCATCCCCTAAAGCCCTATAAATACCCCTGGTCATGTGAATAAACTCTCTCTCTGCTTCCCTCTCTTGCAGCCTCTGTGTGTCTCTTTGCCGGAACGTCTTGAGACCACGTGGCTGGGGGGGAATGGGAAGGGGGGAGCAAACCACCCAGCTGTCGTACCTTCCCCACTTGCTCAATGCCTTTGCCTTACTTAAAAACAAAACGTAGATCAAAATAGATTGATAGCTCCTAGACAAGTCAACTTGTTTAGCCAGAAGTCTGAAAAATTCTGTACTAGCATCAAATTTTCCATTTATTTGTTTTATAATACAACACTTTAATATTCAGGGAGTAGCAGACAAAAGTAGCAATCTAGTATTTCAGGACTACACCACTTACGGGAGACAGCTCAAAACATCTATTTCGTAATATTACCTTTGTGAGTAGGACCTTTATATGACTTCCTATGCAGAAATGCATGTTATCAGTTCTGCATTAGCAGCAAGATCTCCAGAATGTTTCCAAGCACTGATTACTTGCATTAAACTTTTTAAAATGAAACTAATTTTGCCATATATCCTCTTTTTTTTCATTCTCACAATATTGCTTTCAGAAGTGACTAAGTAATTCACGTTCTCACCTCTTCTAATTTGCAAGCCCAAAAAAATCTCATTGTGAGACAGGAATTCTCAGATGTTATGCCCTATTTGGTAACATTCAGAAAATCAGATGCAGTGAGGAAGTAGACAGGATTGTTTCCAAATATTTGATACAAATCCAAAACCCCTCAAGCCTGAATATATTTGGCAAAACAAACAATAGGAGAATAACATTTCCAAGACCCTGCTGTCTATTCCCCATGTGCCTAATTATTTTTGGTTATTGACTTCTGTTGGGAATTTTCTTAATTTGTTTTATTTTGTAGAGCAAATTCACCAAACAGCTTAAGATGTCAGCTTCTTTTACAGAAAGCAGTGGATTTCTAATACCTAAGTCATATTACGCAAAAGTAATGTCCAATTTACCAATTACAAGTGTTATTTTCTTAATCTATGTGGAAATGTCATTGAAAAATGACAACAAAAAGAACCCCAAAAAACAAATCAACAAACCCAACCAAAACCAAAGCTATGATAATTTGTGCATCTAGAGTCTTCCAGCAGGGAAATAGAGCTTCAGATCTGCAGGCATTGATGAGTTCTGTTCAGCTAGACTGCAAAGTTTGGCTTCTCTTTAGGATCTGTTATCAGATAGACTAATAGAAATGTCCATAGAAGAAAATCTTTTATTATTAAGTGACTAGAACTTAAGACTCAGGACAAACAATTCATATAATGGTGCATACCTTTGTAGTTATTGTGAGTCTTCAATTTTATTTTTTTTTCCTATTATGATAGTTTTGGTATGTACAATGAGAGGAGTGAAGAAAGACTGTGTTGCAGCGACTTCTGCAAGGTAAATAACAGCAAGAAATGTGACAACCAATGGCAAATAAACTGTATGTAGAAACATGAAGCTATATGAAGTTCTCAGGACATCCACTGCTTGGGAAAATGCTGAAAGAAGCCAGAAGGCAAGCACTGCTTGAACACCTGGCACATCTTATGCAGTCTGTTTGGAGTAATGATAAATATGAAGAAGATGAGCTGAAGCAGATTTTTTTTTTTTTAAATAGAGGGTTTAGATTGTTCTTATGTGGGAATGTACTTCTGCTTAAAAAGTAGCATGGATCTGTCCCTACAAAAATGTTTAAAGACTGTTATAATATTAATGAAATTAAAGGATTTAGTTGTTCCAAACAGTTTTCAAAAGAAAATGTGTCTCCTAGTGAGTTGTGTAAATCTCTTAATGTTTTAATTCTTTTACTTCAGAAGGAAAAAAAAAAAAAACCAAACCAAAACCCAAAACAAGCAAACAAACAAAAACCCAACAAAAACCACCACTTAAAATATTTCTTCTTTATCTAAGTACAATTCTTATACTTTCTGGAAATCAAAGATTTCCTACTGCTTATAAAATGAGATGGTAGCAATCAGCAAAATTCAATACTCCCAGTCATATCTCCTAGCATGCTATGCACAACATCTCAATTCTATCAACAGAAACATAAGCTTGTTGGCAAGGTGTTCTGTGATAAACAGTTCTGCATATGCATTTAACATTGTGGCCTGTGAAGCTCAAATCTCAAATTTCATTTTTGAGCAAACAGGAAATTTTAACTTTTATAATAAAAATATGATATTTATTTTAAATAATTTATTTTGCAGATAAGTTTAGTAGGTGACACTAGAGAACTGTGTTTTTAAAGCTGTTTAGAAATGGGATGATGTTGACATAAAAAAGATTTTATCTAATATAAGCCCCTTTTAAGTTTATGAATTTTTTTTCAGATTTTAGACACTGATGTTTTTTAAGGATTGTTCTCTGAAGCAGCTGTAGATGTGCATATGTAGAAAAACAGCACCAATTTGTGAAGGTATTTAATATTCTGAGTGGAAATAATTATGGATGGATACTGAAAATTATCATAGAAATGTTAAAGTCCTATTAAGTCTTTGGATAGGACCTGAAGTGTTACAAAGAGGAAGCAGATAAAAAAGTGGCTGGAAAAAAAATAATAATGGTTAAAAAAAACCCCCAACACTGATTTATTTATTTTAATTGTTATCTCTTCACACACATTTCTGACAGTTTCTAGAAAAAACTCGTGTTCAAAGCATTTCATGATACACAAACAAATGTTTTGTTAAAACAGAATTTGAGTCATCAAAACAGTGCTTTTGTAGCTGTTAGAAATGTATTAATTTGTAATACATTTGTATTCATTTGCAAAATATTAAATCCACAAATGTAATAAGACACAGAAAAACTCTAAATAAAGCATTTACATGAAAGGCATTTGTATTATGAATAAAGATATAAAACTGTTTTCCTCCTTCCTTATGTAAACAGGCAATAGGAGGTTGGCTTCATTTTGATGGGGGATTATCTCCCTGCAAATGGAGGTGTTTTAGACAGTTAAAAGAGAAGCAAAAGAAGAATAAGGGATACAGTCTCCAGTTATGTCGAAACTCCTTGCAGAAGACCAGATTCATAATCCTTTGTGCTGCTATAACTGTAAAAGACTGCCCTTTTGAACTAACACAATGCATTTCTTTTTATCCCCTTGGAATTCCCTGCTTTAGAGACACCTGTTTATCTGGAGAATAAAGAGTGACATTGCCACAACTTATAAAATCAGTTGTCTCTTCACTAATTTTAAGCCAAAATCTGCCAAAATTGAGACAACCCAACAAAATCGAATTTTATTGAAGTTAATGAATTAACTGCATGTGGGTACAGATCCATACATGGAGTTGTTTGCTTTTTGCGTGTTTTTTTATTGTTGGTTTGGTTTTTGTGTGGTTTTTTTGTTTGTTGTCTTTTTCTTTTNGTGTTGTTTTTTTTTTTTTTTTTTTTTTTTTTTTTTTTTTTTTTTTTTTTTACAGAAAGATAGTGTATGAATTAGCACATAATACATGTTTTGCCCCTCTCAGGTGAACAAAAGTACTTCTGCACATCATATATAGGAATGAAGTGTCAGCATCCACTATTTTAAGAAGGGATATTCCAGTGTAATATACATATTATATATACATATATATATCTTGGTATTTTTAAACAAATGAGAAAGGTGGAAATACGTGAATGTTCTGTTCTTCATACATATTTAATATTTCACAGAAATTTCTAGCTATAAATTATGAATGTGTGCCTGCTAATGATCCAGTGGAAAAGACATATGTATTAGTATATTTTATTTTTTGTGAATTCATCATCATGAGTTCAAAATTCACACAAAATATGTGACAAACCAAGGTATTCTATGAGATTTTTGGCTAAAAAAAGGTTTTGTGTTTTTTTTGTTTTTAATATATTTTCTATTTTTCTAATACACATAGTGTGATTTAACTGTTTCTGTATCTTTTATATAACAAACAAATTCACTGGCAGTATCAGAAAGGTGGAACAGAATAAACTGTGAAAGAAATGTAGAGATTTTGTGTATGCAAAAAGTCCTTTCAGTTTTCTTATCTACATACTTTTTGGAAGACGAATTTTGAAACGAGGCTATTTGCTGAGAACAGTGCAAGAACACAAATTTTACTGCTTCTGAAACTGAGTAAAATTTTAGCTTTTCGTTGCATTTGCCAGGTGTGAAAATTGAGTGAAGCTCTCACAAAATTTTTAACCATTATAGTACCATATCTGCCCTTACAAACAAAGAAAACCCCAAACAAAACCAGGAAAACACAACCCCAACAGCAACAATAAACTCCACACTCCATCAAAGCATCCCCAAGAACTCAAGTATGTGTATGAGAAGTAAAATTAATGAAATTAATTATTTAATTTTATTAGCTACTCATTCTCTGAGACAGCTGATGGAATTTTAACAGATGCTTCTACTAGCACACTTAACTAGATACTTCTGCCTTCGATCTTCGCAGGAGGAAGAGATCATTTGACAAAGGCTTTGTGAAGTTATCTTATTATGGATCCTAAATGAATGTGCTATGTAATTTGCTCCAGGATAATTCAGTACCTAAGTTTTAGAATGTTACTGATTATATAGTAAGTAATAATAACAAAATAGTGATTTATAAGTGTCAGGAAAATGCACAGTGTTAATCTTTGCAGAATACTTTGAGAAAAGGGTTATGAAAGGCTCTATGGATACAGAAGTACTAATTGAACTTAATGGATTCTCACAGAACAGAGAGACAGCATGTAGCATAATTCAACAAATTACCTGCTGTTTTGAAGTCTCTGTTGTGTTGGAGTGGATGGATAAGGCTTTAGTGGAAAGTGAGTTAAATATAATTTCTTGATTAACTATCGAGAGAGTACGATTTATGTTGCTGTTTTTTTTTTTTTTCAGTGACAAGGCTATTGTCATTCTGATCTTCATATAAGTTAGTCAGAGTACAGCAGGCATACCTATACAGCTAATTTTCACATAAGAAATGTTTATTGAAGATATAGGGTGAAATGATTTTATGCTTTAGCAGAGACACATCCAATAAACATGATAAAAATGTTACATTGAGAAACTTTTTTGAAATGTTTATAATCTTTGCCAATACACGCTTTCTCAAAGTATGCGCCTTTCTCTGCCTGGATACATTAGAGAGGATTTTCAACCTGTGTGCTGCTACAGTATTTTTAATGGCTGTTTCACATACTCTATCCAAATTCTATTCCACATATTGAAAGCAGGCTTTTAAAAGGAGGAGAGACAAAAATTTGGCGATCTCCTGTCTCACCGGAGGGCACAAAAGTATAAGCACATTTCCCACTTGTAGTCAGCCTCTAATTTCTGAGAGTTTAGATATAAAATTTGTAAGCCTAATTTTAAATGACAGGAAATATAAACATTTAATAACACAATTTAACTTTAGAGAAGCTGTTTCCCAAAGAAAGATCTATTGTCTCAAGTCAGGATATTTACTACTGTTGGTCTGTGGACTGAAGAGATTTATTCTAAATTGTTTTACATTTATTTGTATTTGGAAGACGGTGTGGTATATCTCATTTTTGTTTTTTCCACTCCCACCCCTAACTCCACCCCTTCATATGTAACAGTTATTCTTTGAGCAAAATTTGGGTTGTTTTTTTTTTTGTTTTTGTATGGAACATCCTTCTAAAGGACGTCTCTCCTAAGACATAAAAGACTCCATGTTACAATATATAAAACAGGAAAATGTCAAGTTATTCAAGCTAGCTTTTAGTAGCATGAAAAATTGGTTTCTTTTCTGAATTTTATTTTGGAATAAAGAAAGTAAAACTAAGTACCTCCTCCATATTTGAAACTTTCTAATTTGCTTAATACTTAGTGAAGCATAAAAATTAGATCTGCAGCTGTGTAGTTTTCTCTACCTTAGTTTCAAAGGTATAGTCAAGATCTAAATTAGCATAAAAAGATGACAAAGTTGTACAGGGAATTGTTTGGTGTCCTCTGATCCTTCTATAATGGAGCAGATAATGAGCATTCTATCAATTTTCTAAAGTAGTTCATATTTAGTAGACTCTTTCAGACTGCACCTGGGAACTCAGTCATAAAACTGTTGAATTTAAAGTTAAGAAGTGAATGAAAAAATTGTCATCGAAGGATTTAGACATGAGGTCACAGGTCTCTAATTTATTTGCAACAGGTAATCAATGACCAAGTAGAGAATTTATCGGATAATACAGGAGTACACACACACACACCACCCCCCATTTACAAATTATACACCTTGCATTATGTCTAGCTTTTCACCTTCTGGATCTTAAGGTAAATGGGTTTGCTCCTTTCCCAGGAGTACAGCATTCATGGTTTCTTTTTCCTCACTCATAAATCCACTTGCAGCATGTTATCAAACATACAGAAATTACTAGTGCTTTCTTCACTAGTCCACAGTTCCATCCAAAATTGCTATATCATGTGTTTTACACATTTTGAGTACTTGTTCTTTGTGTTTCTTATTTCCAATAAAACTGCATTTCCCAAGGTTGCATCCTTTTAATAACCAGTAAGGGACCACTACTTAGCTGCTTACAGTCCCAATATTATCTTGTGCCTGTACTTTCAAGTCTATTCCACCATAGAGAATATTCTACTACACTGCATAATATTCAAGATAGAATGTGCTATAGATAGTTCATTATGTACAAACAAAACAATTGTTACTGCTAAGAGTTAAAAAAAACCCCACATTTACTGTAATAAGCATTATTCAACTATGATGTAACAGCTAAAACAAGGTACATATCAATTATTTGGACCTTAAATAATTTTTGTTACTGCCAAAAGATCAGAGAGAATTCCAGACAGGCCAAAGTAAGATTAAAAAAGTCTGATAAGCTTTGCGGCCTCTGTTGTTAGATTAATGCAGTACTAAATTTGCTGTGTTGCTAAGCTACATATGACTGTGCACACATTCAACAAGCTGACATCTAAAGACATTTTAAGAGCACAGAGGAAACACAACTACAAGCACAGATGGTCTTGTCAGGTGTCAGGATAATTTTTCTCAAGGACCAAACAACCTGAAAGAAGAGGATCTCTTCATCTGATGATTAAAAAACCATAAAAAATATTTTTCTCATTCTCTCCTAAGACCACCTCTGTACAAAAAGTACCATCTTTACTTCTTTGTAAACAAAATCTTTAGAAACATTAGTTTGTGATTTATTGAAAAGGTCTGATCAGCTGAAAGAGGGAATAAAATGTGGACTTCAGAAGCCTAAATTTTGTAACACTCCTATTTTTTGCAGATTTCAAATTTTGCATCTTTTAACTGTTTGCAAATTAAATGCTCCCTCTTCAACTGATCGAGGGGTTTTTTGGGGTTTTGTTGCTGTTGTTTTTGTTTTGGTTTGTTTTTTTTTATTTAAGTAATCGAACAAACCTGCCTTGACATAAATAGGGAATTTCATCTCAGTTTAGGATGCTCCCACTAGCTAACAAGAATACTTGGAACACAACATAACTTGGACAGTAATTCTTTCCTATTGAGAGCCATTTGCTTCAGAATGAACAGCCTCCTTTCTTACCACATTCACAGAACTCTTATTGGCCGTACCAGGTAAGTAATTAAATGTTTATGCAAAAAAACAGAAAGCAGCTACTTCACCATCAATATCTGATAAAAGCAAAAAATAATCGTTTCATTATTAGAGACAAAAATATCTTAACTCTTATGAGAACACATTTTGTACCAAAACATCCTTATCCTTCTTACTGCTCTGCAAATGGAATTTACCATTGAGTCTTATGATAGAAGAATTATGTTTTGGGGGAAAATTTCAGCAAAATCTCAAATGAAAATGAGAAAGGCAGGCTGTAAATATAATAACACATGAAGTTGAGAAACTGGTCATAGAACAGAAATATCATTTTTCTTTGGCATAAGACTATACATTTATCAACAAAAATTTGTACACTAACATTATTTTGTTACTATTACAAATCTGTCTTGTTTAATGGCACTGAAATTAGAGATTTCCTAGTATTAAATCCTGAGTTTAAACAACTTCATAGAATAGGAAAATAAATCATAGGGATAAAATCTTTAGTAAGAGGTGCAGCTTAATGCAGTTTTTTGTGCACTTAAATTGGCTGATTTTCCACAAGCTTTAACAGCAGGCAGAGCTAACATAGATCTATCTGTTCCTTCTTGTAAATACATGCCCATTAAATTCCCTCAATTTCAAATCCGGATTGCCTAAATAATAACATTTAAATAGTGCATGTTTCAGGGAGAAAACATACAAGGAACCTTTCTTATACTGCAACTCTGTATTTCAATTAAAGGTAGTCTGATAATTCATGAGATAATACTTTAAAACTGACAGTACCCCCAAACTTGATTTACAAAAATTTCCCAAGTCTTTTTTCAAAATTTATGACTGTAATTCCTTTATTAAACAAAAACAACAACAACAAAAACCCAAGCAACCAAACAATAAAAAAATGTATCTATAGTGAAGCCTTCAGAGATCTTCTCATCAGTCTTTGTGAAGCTTTTGTATGTACACAAAGGAACAAAATTATGTTGTTTATATTTTACATAATCCCCATCTGGAGAGAAGGGAAACATTTTTTCTGTTTCCAGTAAAGAAATATAACATTAACAGCTAGCCAAGAGCTAGAGTGATATTGCTAATCAACACACTTTATTTGCAACATGTAATCTGTAAATTTGCAACTTTACAGAAGAGGGAATGAGTGAAAAAGTCAGAAGTGCATTGATAATCACAGTGTGCTTAAATGTAATAACCCAAACCAAAGGAGAACAGAAGAAAGAAAGGAGTTTTTAAAAGCCCAGCTACATGCTTTGCATGTGTGGTGACTCCAATTGGTTGCATTTGCTGCCATGGCCCTCAGGGCAGCCATGCCTACCTTGGCCCCTAACCAGTCCCACCTGGGGGACACCAGCCACACCACCATGGCCAAGGACCCCATTTAAGACATGACAGTTGAGAAACAGGGCTAAGATGGAGCTGAAGTGGGTCCTGAGCCAAGGGTAAGGGTGGGGAAGTTTGAGGGTAGTCTAGACAAGATCAGCAAGACCTGTGGGTGCTTCCAGGGCACTGATACTTGCTTCACAGGCTCATAAACAAATGCTGTTTATCTTTCCTGTTTTTCCTTGGATTTCAGCATAGAATGTCTGGCAATCTTAACCTAGCTTTCAGTAGCATTAAAAGAAAAAACATTAAATATAGAAAGGTGTGTGGCAGAGATACGGGAAGCTAAACAAAGAAAAAAAATCAGTTTCTGCTGTCAGAAATCACCATGAAAAGAAACAAACTGATCTAGAGTAAGAATTACAGTTTTCAGACTGAACCATGGAGTATTCTGGCTTTTGTTTTTAACATGGTAAGTCTCAACTGTGACATTTCAGCACCAGTACTTGGCTCAGTATATTTAATCACTTGTGGGTTAAAATGAAACTTTTAGTTTTCGGAGCTTTTACTTTCTATCTCCCTGCTTTAGTCTACCCTTGATCTGATGGTGTAAAATAAACTAAAAAAGAAATTCTTTAGACATAGAATATCACTATTTCACTGCACTGATGGGGTGGGGTTGACACTACATCTTGTGTGTGGTTGGGCACTGGAAAAGGCATTCTGCAGTTGTGAAGTCATGACCCTGGGCAACCTGCCCTAGCTGAAGCTCTTTGAGCAGGGAGTTGGACTAGACTATCTCCAGAGTTTCCTTACAACCTCAGGCATTCTGTGATTCCACTTGCTCATATACATGACCACTGCTCTGATAAAGGGAAGATATCATGTCAATTGAAAAGAAATATTTGAGACTAAGGGTAGGGGTATGAGAAAGGGAAAAGCGTCTGCTCCATTCTTTGCTACTACATCTGGTCAAGGACCTTTTTAATGTAAAAGGGATAAGAAGAAAAGAAAAAAGCCTTAAGTAAACAAACCGAGACACAAACATGATCATCCAATGATAAGAGGGGCAATAAGGAAAACCAAAGCTACTTAGTGACTAAATGCAGAGGGTATGTAGAGCATGAGAACATTTATTTCTGTAAGATTATGCAATCAAGGACTTTGTCAAAATGGTATGACAAGAAGAAGGGGAAAACTATAAACAAAATACACAGAGCTAACAGACAAACATCAGGGAGACAATACCTGCAAACAAGCCTGGTCAGGCATTATAATTGATGGTCTATCAAGAAAGTGCAGTCAAACCAGGAACCTGAAGATGATTAAGGTCTAAAACTGAGGGCCCAGGGTTTTACAGAGGGCCACTGGAGCTATGCAGCTAATGGGAAAATGTGGAGGGGAAGTCTACCAAGTAAGAACAAAGGTGGATCAGACAGAAAGGGGTATAAAATGGGTCAGTCACTTGTAAAATGGAGCTGGTCAGTAAGCTTGTCTGACTGAGCTCTGCGCCTCAGCAATGCCATCCATCCTATTTTATTAATAAATACTTTCTTAATTCTCAAAACCTAGAATCTGGACCACAGAGGGTTATCTTTTTAAAGAGATTTTATGATACATCAGGTATCAATCAATCCATGTCATTTATAATTAGCTGTCATATGTAGGTTTTAGGAAATAAAATGCATCCCTGCTGTTTATATGAATATTTTAGTGGGGGGAAGAAGGTTCATTTGATATCAATGAGGAAAATTCAACTCACAGCTTATGAAGTACCCAGGGAGAACTTTGTTGTTTCCTTATTTTGTTCCATTTGAACTCTATAAAACTCACACAATGCAAAACATAAAATCCTGTATTATTTATTATTTCTGCTGTTTCACCATTTACATTCAAGAAATTTATAGGTGAAACTCCATTTCCTAGACTATTCTTTGTCTAAAATTGTTTATGAATTTTATATTTTTTTCTGACTGAGTTTATTATTTCAGTATATAGGACAGCTAAACTCCCTGGAAACCACTGTCCACTTCACTGGGAATAGGTTTGTGAAACCACAGGTTTATTGGCCTTGTATATGACCAACTGAATACAAAATACTTCATCCACATCCCTAATAAACAAAGTCTGGCTTTTCTTCTTGGGTCTTAAACAATGGTCCAGGAATTTCATTAGAACTTTGTGGTTTCACAGTGACAAAGTATCAAAAATAAAATAGGATAGCTGAATCTAAACTAATGTAGTTTTGCTGAAACCATAAGGATTGCTTTTTCATAAACAGTACAAACCAATATATATATATCTGGAACTGATGGTATCAGCAGTAAGGGAGCAGAACAGGAGCTCTGAATTTCTCATTACGGTCTCATTTTGTGCTGTAGAGTTCTCCTTTTCAACTGACAATGACACATATCTCATTTCCCTTTTGTTTCACAATTGACATCTCAAGACAGCTGCAGAGTGCAGTCAGAAAATTATTGTAGGAAAATATTTAAATAGTTTTGTTTCTCTGCTGAAGTATAAGGTTTTGTCTTTTACACAGTTTACTGAATTCCCACTGTGTTTTTTTTTTCTTTTTTATTTTAGTTCTTTGTCCTCATGCAGCTAGAAAGAAAAAAAGTAGATGCATGCAACCATACATCTCAGGCTGTATTCCAGCTGGTGAAATCTGGAGCATTTCCAAGATTTTTGGCTCTGGTACAAATCTTTCTCCTCCATGGCCTTACACCAATGTTGGACCAAAGCCTGCACACACAGAAGTTATTTTACTGCTGTAGAGGGGAAATACAAGCACAGGAGTTGTGACAGAGCCAGCCAATGCTTCATAGGTGAACCAAAGTACTATGACTTTGTTGGAAGTAAGCTGTCCAAAGCTGTCAAATCAGTTTCAGCAAACCTTCAGCAAAGAGTTTGCAGATTAAAACCACACACAGTTACATAAATTCAAGCTTAAAATGTTTTGGTGCCTGGAAAAGACAAAAATTTTACAAACTATTTTGGAGTGGAGAATATAGCCATACAACTCCCAAAGTAGAAGAACCAGACTTTACCCTCTGAGCATTTTCTATTCTGGTTTTCCATTTTTGGCTAAAGAATGAAAATTTTTGATTGGTTTTTAACACTTTTTCAGGTATTTCAGTTCACATGTTGGCAATGGCAAAGAAATGAGGCTCCACACATGTAACTGCAGCTAACTCATAAAAGAATAAGACCACAAAAGCTGCTACTGCTTCAAAATGTAAAGAACTGTCAAGCAATTCACCAGTCTGTGCTGAAAAAATAAGGGAAAAAAAATCACTTTTTCTACTGCACAATCTCTCTTCTCTTCCTTCCAGCCCTACACTCATTCACTGCTATTAAATTCCCAAAATCACTGTACATCACTGCACATTTGGCAAATTTTCTGCATCCCAGTAGGACCCAAGAAAGATGATCAAAAAAATGTGAAGTGCCTCTTTTTTTTTTCCTTATGTTTAAATACTTTGTTCAACTTTTTTTAAAAGAAATTTTAGTACATGAATTTTAACTTCTGCAGATAACTTTTCTTTTTTTGCCACAAAAATACACGGACGTGCTAAATTTAGACAGAATTTCAAGGGTGCATGGATTCAAGGATTATATAATCCTTGCAAGATCGGAGAAGATTTGGAAGAGTGCATCAATTTGCACCAACAATAGAGGGAGTCCAGAGTATTTTCTAGTTCAGCATTGCATCTGAATGCCTTAATGTAAATGTCTGACCTAGCTGCCTCTGTATTTTGTGAGACTATATTTTGTGTCTCTATATTTTGTGAGAAAATTACATATGAAAGCTAATCTAGTCTAACATCAATAAGTGTTATATAATAAAAACAAACAAACAAGCAAAAAGCCAAGTCCACAAACAAACAAACAATGATTAAAAAAATGACAACATTTTACTTTTTGAAGTCACAAAGTGGACTAATTTGAAACGCCCATACTTTAAATGCATAACATAAAAGGCCAATTTTTTCATTGTTTCACTTGTCAAAACATTTTCATGGTCCTGTATAAATCATACGTAGAAAGTATTTTAGGATTCCAGAATTAACCTTAGAATTTTTACTTTTTTTTCATGTGTCTGACAGTTCAACCATTCCCATATAAAATAAGATTACATAACACATAACTTTCAGAAAAAAAAAAAACAAAAAAACCAACAACCTTCTATTATAAAAATTTTTTCTTACCATTACCATTTTGGTTTTACCAACATTTTAAGATTTCATATACTTATTTATGTATGTACAGGTATTTAAGTAATGAAATTTCACCTCTTAGAATTAGAAAATTAAATAAGCGGTTGTATGATGATTAAAAAGGTAATAACATTCAAATTTACAGAAAGATATCTATTTCAAATGAACAAAATTACTATGTCTGTATAAACTGTTTCACACAACAATCATAGTGAATAGATCAGTGAAGTGAAAGCCAAATGTTTCTGTATGTTGTACAGAATTAATAGCAGACTGAACAGTTGAGGGAAGGTGTACATGTCACATCAGACAGTGAAAAGAAGGAAGAATTCAAAGCACAAGGCAAAGTGTATGAAATCCACGTAAACTGCAAACTCTGACCTTGGGGAATAATGACTGAGCCACTTCACATCACTTAGTGAAGGAAATAAAAATCATACTTGAAGTTGAATAACTGCAAGGATATTGAAATGAACAGATCCATGAAAGGATGTTGGTAGAGTGATGAAAAGTTTCTTGACCTGGAAAATTGTTGCAGTTCTATATACCCTGCACTGGATTTAAAAAAAAAAAAAAAAACAACAAAACGAAACAAAAACAAAATGAAAAAAACTAACAANTAGATCAGTGAAGTGAAAGCCAAATGTTTCTGTATGTTGTACAGAATTAATAGCAGACTGAACAGTTGAGGGAAGGTGTACATGTCACATCAGACAGTGAAAAGAAGGAAGAATTCAAAGCACAAGGCAAAGTGTATGAAATCCACGTAAACTGCAAACTCTGACCTTGGGGAATAATGACTGAGCCACTTCACATCACTTAGTGAAGGAAATAAAAATCATACTTGAAGTTGAATAACTGCAAGGATATTGAAATGAACAGATCCATGAAAGGATGTTGGTAGAGTGATGAAAAGTTTCTTGACCTGGAAAATTGTTGCAGTTCTATATACCCTGCACTGGATTTAAAAAAAAAAAAAAAAACAACAAAACGAAACAAAAACAAAATGAAAAAAACTAACAAAAAAACAAACAGAAAAAACAAACCTTACTTTAAATTCTGAAAAAAGTTATGACAGTTGGAGCAGTATATTACAGATTCCTCATACTTATAATCCATCACAGAAACATTAATAATAATATTTTGTGCATTTTGTCTTTTATTCTACATGTGCTATCTGAGATCTCATATCTCCTCAGTCAGCCTTCCTACACAGATGAGATAAGAGACATATATGCCTATAAGGAAAGAACTGACAATCTCTGATGTTAACCTTGCTTATAACTTAGTCTTCTTGTTAACATGTTTTATTTTCTGTCCTTTTTCCTTTGCCTGCAAGACTCTCCCACTTCTGCCTGTGGACAAAAGACCTGCCACATTAGAGGTCAGTAAATAGTGTGAGCTTTTCTTGTTTGTTTGTACTTTCCATCACTAAACAAAATTTCAAATTAATTTGATGGCTTTCTACACATTAGCAGAAAAAAACCCAAAACCCTCAAATATTTAGCTTTCTCTGTAGTTATTAAAATGAAGTCAGGCGTAAGACCATGAAAAGGACCATGCCATTTTCTCACCAGACCTCAAATGAGCTAAATAATCTGAACTTGACTCATAAATCACATCAGTGTTTTCCAGATACGCGCCTTAAAATGAGTGTAAAATATTGATTTTATAATGTGTTTCAAAATTTCATTGCATATCCCACAGAGAATGATGGGGATTGTCAAAATTCAACATTTTAGAAGTCTTTCTTTCACAGTTTATTGCTCCTTTTCTTTTAAAACATCTTAATTCTGGGATTCAGATGCTCAACAAAAGAAAAAAAAAGAACAGAAAGGCAGTATGCACTAAATAAATGTAGGTGTATGAATAAATGACACCCACTTATTTAATTTACCCCAGATGGAGTCCTGCCAGAATGAAAATAGGAGTCAGAACTACATAAACAATGAATGTTTAAGATATTGCTACTTTTTAACAATGATAACATGAAATGTAATATTATNACTGATCTCTTCTCTGTGATGACTAGTGACAAGACCTGAGAGAGTAGCCTGAAGTTGTATCAGGGGAGGTTTAGGTGAGATATTTGAAAAAGATTTTTCACTCAGAAGGTGGTTGGGCACTGGAACACACTTCCCAGAGAAGCGGTCACAGCACCAATCTTGACAGAATTCAAGAAGTGTTTGGATGATACTTTCAGGCACATGGTGTGACTCTTGGAAATAGTCAGGGCTATGGAAANAGGCAGTATGCACTAAATAAATGTAGGTGTATGAATAAATGACACCCACTTATTTAATTTACCCCAGATGGAGTCCTGCCAGAATGAAAATAGGAGTCAGAACTACATAAACAATGAATGTTTAAGATATTGCTACTTTTTAACAATGATAACATGAAATGTAATATTATTTTATAAATTTAAATTTATAAATTAGAGGTCAAGATATTATTATATTATTTTGAATACTGTGTTTCTAAATAAATTATCTTAATGGTGATTTTCACACCAGATGGGAAAAAAAAATATTCTTGATTACTGTATTGATTTTCCTGTAAAGGTATACATGTCTTACAGTAAGTATTATAAATCTTTGACACTAAATATTTTATACTCAAAATATTTAATACATTAATATGGGGGAANGATCCTTTTGGGTTCCTTCCAACTTGGCATGGTCTGTGACTCAGTCTGTGAACACCTAACTTGCCTACATGTCACCTGCAAATTTGGGGAACGTGTACTCGATCATTTTGTCCGTGTCATTAAAGAACTGGTCCCAACACAGACTCCTGAGGGGCATCACTTGTCACTGATCTCCATCATCACTCTGAGCTGTTGATTACTGGATGTGACTGTCCAACCATTTTCTTATCCACCTAATACTTGCCAAATCCACCTCTCTAATTTAGAAAGAATGATATTGTGGGGGACTGTGTCAAAGGCTTTACAGAAGTCCAGATAAATGGCATCTGTAGCCCTTCCTTTGTCCCCTGATGTAGACAATCCATCATAGAAGGCCACTAGGTTGGTCAGTTCCATGATCCTCCCAGGCACAGAGATCAGGCTGACAGGTCAGTTGTTCCCAGGGACCTCCTTTCTACCCTTTTTAAAGGTGGCTATGATGTTTCCCTTTTTCCAGTCATCTGGGAATTCATCTGACTGCCATGACTTTTAGTAGCATATGTACATGTACAGTAGTGTATGCAAGCATATATATATATATGTGTATATTTTTGGTACTTATATGTTTTTGTACAATGACACAAAAAAATAACCATAACCATCTATAACCATATAGATTAGTGTATATTCTAAATTAAACCTTTAAATTAAGACACAAAAAATCAAATAATCTAATAATGGAATAATGAGATATAATACTTAATACAATAGCATGCCAAAATAAAAATATAAAGAATAACTATTGCATCCTTTAATTTAGTTGATAAGACTCTAGATTTACATTATCTTGGTATTTGCATGTTTAAATACGATTGTATTTATGGTAGATATCTAAGTTATTACTTGTCTTGCTCCAGGCATCATTGTAAGAGGAAAGTAATATCTTCTTTCTGTTCATGTGAACTGAATGTACTGTACTCTGTCCTATAAGTGCTTTGCAGTGTGCCAGTTAAACATGCTTTTTTCTACCTATACCAGTCTCTGATTTCTGCATGAATTCTCCCAGTCCCTTTTTCCACATACACGGTCTTCAACCTGCTGATGCTTTACATCTTCAAGCTGTGGTGAGTGAGAGAAAAGCACTTGGTACTCTAGCTTTTTCTCTAATATGTACATTATAGCCAATTTCGTCTCACTTTCAAAAGGAGTAGATACCTGTAAACCATCCCTGGAATAATTTTGAATAAAAAGTAGGAGCTTCAGGCCATGGAGACAGGAGTTTGTCCCTAATGCCTAATTATTAACTTGATGAGATAGTTCCTGGTACACCCAAAAGCATATGAATGTTTAATGCTGTTATGCATAACAATAACTAAGAGAAGAGTGTATAGCATATACATATACCTTCATATCTAGAATGAATAAAAAAATATATATGAATCCTATTTTGTTTGCATAAATCAGGATGCACACAACATGTCACAGAACATTTAAATTCCTAAAATTATTTCTAAAAACTGAGACAGAAAACCTCCCGTGATAAAATCTGGGTAAATTTAGTAGAACACAAGAATATTGACAACAGATACAGATGAAGATACGAGAATCCTTTCTACATCAGAGCAGGTTCCTTAGAGTCTTGGTACTTTGCTGTAGAGCAACAAGGGGTCAGAAAGCTGCATGATAAAGTCAGTGCTATCGACTACTATTCCCTAGTTACAACGTGATTATAGGTACAAAAGCCTATAGAATAAATCATGTTAAATGTCAATAAATGTATCGAGCTCCAAAATTTTATAAATTTTCAATAAAATTCAGTAAGAACATTTTAAATATTGTCTTCAGGGTGTGAAATTCTATCTCTCTTACAGTCCTCTATTGCAATTAGGAGAACAGGTTCATGGCACTTTGTCTTGGGGCATAGATCAAATGGATACCTGACTATCTGCTCCTCAGCATGATAATCAGTCTTACACTTCCCTAGATGCTCAAACACATTTCTATCCCCTCCCAAATAATAATAATTAAACAAATCATATTACTGCTGTTATATGGATATATAGTAACATAAGAACAGTATATTTTATAAAATATTTATATATCAGAAATTAAGAATACAGAGTATGCTTATAGTACTACATGTAATGTGATCAGAACCATTCCCTGGCACAAGAAAATACTTCTGTCCTCTGCTTCTGTGGCCAGAAGTACACCTTTCAATTGCTCTTCCTACACATGCAAGGAAGCATGTGGTATCTGGAATACAAGCCTGACAACGTTAACTTCTTCCCAGATACTGTGAGGAGAAGGGTGGGGAGACTGCCATGGAACAGTTACTGTACAAAAATGAGTGTGACTGTGTGGATCACTGAGCAGAGTTTCTGATACTGGGACACCAAATCCTCTCCCATTTTCATGTATTTATTAATCTCCATTCCATTCCAGACTGCTTCTGCTCAAATGGCTGTGAATTTTGTTCTACTATAAATATATTGATGATCAACATATCCTTATCTGTTACTCACAACTGTATTCACCAGCATCCATAAATTTGGAAGCTGTTATTACCCTTCCCAGAGTTCACAATCACTAGAATTTTTTTCAGAGACTCTCTAATATTATAAGATGACTGGTATTTTTATTATTTCAGTGGCCCTTCATTGCACTCATGTCCTAAACTTATTTACCAGACCAATAGAACTATATGTGTGAGTTGAAAAACAACTTTTCCAAGAATCTGTATGCAATTCTAAAACTTCTTCCCATAAAGGGAGGAACCACCTTAGCGAATGCAATAATGAGGTACCATTTTCTTTTTTTTTTTTTATGGTTCCATAATATGTTCCCTTGTATTAATACATTCTACTAGGCAGCACATCAAGATCATCTTATTTTTTATTCCATGACAGTAATTGTTAAAATCCCTGGGAGACGTCAGGATTTAAACACATTCCCTAACATCTTTATCCAAGTAGACTCCCTGAGTATCACTGAAAAATCACTTCTTCCTGTTTTGAATGGAATACCAGTTCTATACCTGGCCTTCACAGCCTCTCTGGTGACACACTCAGTTTTGGTGATATTCCCAGGAACTAAACATTTGTTAATTCTAGTCCCAGTAACTGAGGGGAATGACTTCTTCTTTAGTTATTAAATGAAGAAGAGAGCAGTAATAGTGAGAAACAATGCAGGGGGAAAAAAAAATAACAACAAACCAAACCAAACCAAACAAACCCAACAACAACAAAAAACAACCACCCACCATATTGAGAAGAAAAGACTCAATTAATTGGGTTTCCTTTATTGAAGAGATCAAAAATAACAATGCTCCAATATTCTAAGGGTTGCCACAAAAATGAAAGGTTCTCCAAGTCTAGTTTTAATAGAATAAAAATGAAAGAGCTAAAATATAAGAAAAATTAAATGAGCCATATGGCAGAGGAAGCACTGGAATATGAGTGACTCAATCCTATTAAAAATTTTAGAAAAATTAAATGAGCAGTAGGGCAGGGGAAGCACTGGAATATGAGTCACAGAATTCTATTAAAAGCAAGTAAGACATATCTGCCATATACTGGCATTTTCTATGTTACAGAGCAGTAAGCTGGGGCAGATAAATTTGTGAGGTGTCCCCATGAATTATTTTCTACTTGTTTATGATACTGGAGGCAATCGTGCCTTCCGCTTTACTAAGATTTAATGCACAAGCTTATAAGTGCATTAATTTACCTGCATTCAAAGTACTTAGCAAAAGATTCTAAAGTCTCTAAGAAAAATTAGATCGATTATAAATAATATAATAAATTTAAAACATTTAAATTTCTTGAATATTAATTAAAATGCCTAAAGAATGCTAGAAAACACGAGTAATCACTGTGTTTAAAAAAAAAAACAACAAAAAACCCCACAAAAAACAATTAGTTGTTTATATTTATATCGGTCTTATTTATTTATTTATTTATTGCCCTTTCTGTGTAGCTTTCTAGAGAAGAAGAATGGTCCATTTCATATTGGAAAAAATATCAAGCAGACAAGGCAGAAGGTGTGCATGAATGAACATGGAGTTCCTGACTGAGCTGAGACATGAAAAGGAAATACATAGGTGCTGGAAGCCAGGACATACTACATGGAAGATATACAAAGACATTGCCTACTACTATGGAAATGGAGAGGGGAAGGCAAAAGCTCAGTGGGAGCTGATGTTAGTTAAGGTGAAGGGCAACATGAAGTTTCTCCAAGTATCTTGACAAGACACAGAAAGTTAGGAGCTCAGTGCTGCAAGGCATCTGGTGACAAAGATAGTACAAAAGGTCTTTTACAAAATGCCTTATTCTATAATTCTGTGATTCAAACTTTCTAAATATATTCAGTCAAGAAAAATAAATCTTTGAATCAGTAAATAAAGTTACATCAGAACACTCTTTAAAAAGTGGCTGATACCATCAAAATAATCAGTGAGAAAACTAATATTGAATTAAACCCCAAACAAATATGGTAATAGAGAAATACAGTAAAATTATCTGTAGTGTAAGAAAATTTTCTATACAACCACAGAAAAACCCCCAGATTTTATGCTAGAAATCTTTTGATGCAACCTCCTCTTCAGGTTAAAGCATGTTGCTTAAGGCTTTTTGTAGTCAAGTTTTGGAAATCACCAAGAATTAACATCCCACAGTGTCTCTATGGTACTTGTTCCAGGGCTGAGAAACCTCTGAGGTGAAGATTTTTTTCCTCATTATTACTTGGAATTTTCTTTGCTGCAAATTGTCACCAACTGCAGTCCAAAAACTGGTGAACCTTCATCACCATGGCATTGCACTGCCACCTTTCATTCAACTAGTTCTCAGCCAGAACTCTTTTTTATCCCTGCAGATATCCTCTGTAGCCAGCTGTTCCCAGCATATGTGAATACAGGAGGAGTTTTCCTTCTGAACTTGTAAGCATATGATACATTCTTTTCTCAATGATTTCAAAATGCCTGGATCTCACCCAGTATCTTGGAAGCCAAAATGACAGGAAATAACCTTGGGCAAAAATGCTATCAAATGTAGCTACATGAGTAACACATCTTGGATGTTTGTCATTAAGTGTCTAAACCTTGTTTATATCAAAATGAGAACTCAGAATTTGATTTCAACTTAATAGCACTTATATTGTTCAAATAGATAATCCTTTTTCTACAGGACTGGTAAGATGCAATAGCGTGTGCAAGCTGAGTAAATTGCACCAGCATTTCTCTCAATTAGCAAATTAAATCATATTAAAATAACTGGCCGAGTGCCTTTGTAATATTTTTGCTATCTTGTTTTTTTTCTCTTTGTAAATATTTTTGCTGTGAAGCTACGTTGTTATGTGCCAGCATAGTAGTTCCCTCAATCCTGAAAAAGCAGGCATATGTTGGCAGTTATCCATCTCTAATTTTGTAAGAGTACTTCATTTTCTCTCACAGTATTCTTCCTGGCACAGATATTTGCCAGCAACTGGCAAAAAAAACAACTGGAAATGAGAAAAAAAAGTTACTTTCAGAGGCAATCCCTGACAGCAGCACTACTTGACTATGATCTCTGCCAAGATTGTCTCTTCTGCCTGCAGACATCTACATGGGAAACCTGTTGTATTTGTTTCTGCTGCCATTAATTTCAAAGCCCCAGTTGTCCTTCACAGAATATTCATTCAAGCCAATTTTTTGTAGTAAGCCAATTAGAAAGGGGCAGCATTGCTGCAGTCAAATAGGTCCTGATTCAATTTTCAAAATTTTGTGCAGATATTCACAGAGGTTTTTGAAAAAAACCCACCATTACAGCAAAACATCTACTTTGAAAAGACAAAAGATCCATGTATTCTGCTAAAGAGAAATTATATTCACTAATGTCTACCAAATAAAAAAATTACTCAAATATCCTAGCCCCCTACTCAGTCTTCTCCAACTCTCTCAGCTTTTCCTCGGATGAAAAATGCTCCAATCTCTTCATCAGCTTTGTGGCTCTTCACTGAACTCATTCCATGTCTCTGTTATACAGGACACCCACATTTGAACACAGCACTTGAGGTGTGTCTCACAAGTGCTGCTGGCATTGCTCCGCTTAATGCATTCCATGACACTGTAGGCCACTTCTGCCACGGAGATACACTGGTGTCTCATGGTTAACTTGTCTCTAGGAGCTTCTGTTCAAATATGCTTTCCACAAAATTATTCCCCAGCCTGTAATGGTGGGTCTGTTTATTCCTCACCTGAGTTATTTAAATTTTCTTCAGCTTCACTGAGAAGTGACTGATACTTCTTTATAGTAAGAGTGGTATATTCTGCAATAATTTTTCTTAGACACCTTTACAGTATCTGATAACTTAAAAAAAATCACCTAATGTATGAGGCACTGACAGTTGTTTGAACTATAGGTACTGTGTACATCAAACGTTTTTCAAAATAGCTATGTTATATTGAAGAATAGACATTGGGAAATACATGATATTCAAGGCATATTTTGTGCTGTCAAAAATAGTCTACACAGAGTCTGGACCTAAAAATCAAAACCAGCTAAATTAATTTTCAGTGGAAAGTGGAAATGTTATACAAAATCTCTAGTTTCTCATTGTGACTTTCCCGCAAAAAACCCCACTGACCTATAATTATCAAAATGAAATTGTTTTGTTTGTACCACTTAGAGAATCTCATGTGTCCTTGGATAATTTGAATTCAATTTTATACACTGTAGGGCATTTTTAAATGCAAATTTCAGTATCTCAAGAATTTCCTTTAACAAGTATTACAATGACACTTTCACTCAGATGCCTACATATTAGTTACAATGCAGTTTCCAAGATGTTTGTATGAACAGTCATTCAGCATATTTCAGGGAATATGCTGAGCAGGGTTTATTCTCATCTTCTAAAAAGAAGTTATCAATCACTAACAATAAAAACAGTATTATTTTGTCACAACTCTGGAAACGCTCCACAAAACTAGTATTAATATGACACTACAGTGAAGAAGAGAAGGAGGTAGGGGTTTGGCACAAAATTTAGATAGCTGAAAAAAAGTATTTGGCGTTAAGCAAGTTAGATGTGTAAACAGCCTGTATATGAGCAAATATTTGAAATCAGTACTTTGTTTATGAGAGAGATTTTCAACTTCCTGTTAGAGTTGGAAGTAAAAGTCAATAGTGTTAAAACTGCTACAAACATTAGCTAAATGACCTGCTAAATTAGTTACTAGAGATCTTCCTCCTTTACTAATGTTTTTCAATAGGAACTTTGAGGAAATCTTATGTGTGCTCATATTAAAATTAAAATGTGAGTGCTCTAATTTATGTAATGACATAATATAAAGTACTGTTTTGCTTTTCATTTTTGTCTCAGTCTAGGATGAAAAGAGAAGTATGAGAGCTGTATGAGACACACACTCTGATAACCCAATAAATGTTATAAAATATTGTATGCTGGTATTCTTAAAATTAGCCTTGGTCTTAAAATATCTTGGATTCTTTATTGATGGTCTAGGTACAATTCTAGAATTGCACCTAGAATTTTTTTTTTTTTTTATGATAATGGCTTTGAGCTCAGAGTTTTGGACACTAACTTCTCTTCAGATATGAAAAACTTTAATTAATTTAGAACTGTTGGAGATATCATATGTAGCAAATGTTTCCAGAAGCATGTAATTTGTAATGTTCCCAGACAGTTCCTCTCTGTGAGGGTTGAATAACTTTCACACAAGTTTTATCCAAACCTTGTTGATTACAGATCAGACTCCTGAAACATTTCAAGATACAGCTACTTTAAGTGTCTCTTTTCTCCCAGAAGTATTATCTTATCATAAACACACATCTTGCAGTCCTCTTCTTACTAATACAGGAGTGTGTTTACAAATAAAAATAAATTACAGTCTTCATTCAAAATTGACAGATCGATTTAGGTTATTTGATATTAGACATTGCAAAAAAAATTAATTTAAAACATTAATCCAAAAATCTAGTGTACTCAGTGTTTTTCGAGCCTGGGCAACTGTTATTGTATATTTTAAGTGTTTAGTTTGGAAGCAAACAACACTAATCTCTTCTAAAAAGAAAAGCTTTTACATCTGTACATCATATCAGCCTAAACTCAAAGTCTTGCTATTGTGTTAATAGTGCATTAGAATATTTATGTCATCTTAGAAATTAATTTAATAACAGAAAAGAGAATAACCATTCATAGCTAAAAATAAGCACTAAAAAAAACCCGCCTTGAAACATGATTAATGTAAGCTAAAACTGTAATTTCCAGTTTGCAGTGAGTAAATCATGCAAATAAAGTTAATATATTTTTCTCTCATATCTTTGTATATATATAGAGTCAGTTCCTCAAAGTTGCTTTGTGAACATTTGTTCTTTTTTTGTTGTTGTTGTTTTTAAATAAAACAGACAATTAAGGCACAATATTTTCCCTTGGATGCCAGTTTCATTTTGGAAAACTCTCAGTGAAACACTGGACTTTCAAACAAAATCTTTAATGATTTTGTGAGATTAAATAAAATGAATAATTTTTTACATTCCAAGTCATGAAGGTAATTCCAGAGTTAGAAGAATAAGGAAGTTTTACTTTGCTGCAGTTCATGTCATCAGTAGATTTACTGAGTAAAGAAAAGGCAGAGGAGCACATTAGGACCTGGTCCGAATAGGAAAAAAAATCTAAAAAAAAAGGTAAAAGAAAAATATAAAAAAGAGAATAATGAAACATCAAAAGCTGGAAAATCTAAAATTTTAAAGGAAATGTAAAATCACTTTTAGCATTAGCAAGAAGTAAAAAAAATCATACATCCCATTTTGAAACTGGACAGATTTCTGGCAGAAATGTTACATTATCAGATAAAAATACTTTCTGACACTTGTATCAAAGTTTTTCAAATTTCCACATCAATATAAGATTATTAGAAGGAAAGCCAGCACATGCCTCCTGAAAACAAGTGTAAGAATCATAGAATCATTTAGGCTGGAAAAAAACCTTTAAGATCATCAAGTCCAACCACTAATTCAGTATTGCCACGTCCACTAGTAAATCATGTCCCTACATACCACATCTACATTTCTTTTAATTACCTCCAGGGTGATGACTCAACAATTTACCTGGGAAACCTGTTCTAATGCTTGACTACCTCTTCAGTGATTTTTTTTTTCCCCCCAATATCCAATCTAAACATCCCCTGGTGCAACTTGAAGACAGTTGCACTGTCCTTATTATCTTGTTACTTGGGAGATTCAGTTCATCTGCAAACACTATGACAGGTTGCTTTTATGCTGTGCTGATGTAATACCAGACATATGAATATTCAGATGTGGAAGGAAGCAAACCACCAAGACTTGCTGAGACACCACCTGGAGTTATAATGGGAAATGCAAACAGCACAACACATCATTCAACCTTTGAACTTTCTTTCAATTCCCTGGTTGTAGTCTTCACAGGGTGGAAAATGGAGTTTTATGACTCTTGGGGATCTTAATATTTTATTATATGGTTTACTGTGTCCAAGACAAAAGGCATCTTTGTATTCAAAGCTCATATGTGCATGTATTATATAGTGAGCTTCCCTCTTGGGATCTCTTAGAGTAAACTTTACTTTTCTTACAGGACTCTATGACAAAAAAAATTATTTTATATTTTTAGATACTCCAGTGAATTTGTGGCAATAATAACATTCACAGAGTAATTATAACTGCAGATATTCAGTAACCCTATTTTCCATAGTGTTCTAAATTTGTTGTTTTGCTGATCATAGCCATACCATAGTTTATTTTTTTTTCAAAATTTGGTTATCTGCAATATATAAATTAATTGAAAAAATGGTTTTATATTAAGTCCATGTCATCTTAAATTAGTGCAATACTAACATACTTAGAGAACTATTATTTCAATTTAATCTTAATTTGCATATGATACTTTCAGATTGTCAGTTCCTAAGCTGTCTTCACAAAATAATTCATAAAATATGTCCCTCATTTTCCAGTATACATAAAATTGGATTATTTTTTCCGATTTGATACTTGTCATAGATTTCCTTTTTTAATAATTCAACACCAGCTTTTGTCCAAATGCAGTAAGTTATTTTTACAGCCATGTTCTATCTTTTCCATTTAAAATATCTGAATGAGCATTCCAAAGTAATAAGACATGAAGCTGCAGCTAAGTCACCATCCAGCCCCCCAAAGTAGAATTAGCTAATCATCAAACATACTTTGCCAAAAAATTAGTTTAAATGCATATTGAACAGTCACTTTTTTCTGTGATTTCGTTTAATCACTTTGATACAGGTTAAGCTTTTCCCCCAGAAACTTTGGAGCCTATTTCTTTCTTTTTTCATGAACAAAATGCCATACATAATGAAATGTCTCTCCTTGTCTAAATAATGAAATGAACTATTTAAAAGAACTTTTTATCTTCTGAGAATTCTACAAGTCTCATTTCCTAATGAATTCTGAGGTTCACTTTAGCTCTTCCACTACTGATGCTACCAAATAAATGAAGTATTATCTGTCAAAAGAATATATAATTAAAAAGAAAAAAAGCAGCATATTTTTTTCTCTTTCCAGAAGATTAAAAATATTAATTTCTGGTGATGGTAGCATTACACCAGTTTCTACAGCTGAAACCAAGCAACAGTCCTAAGTAGCAGTTACAGGAACAGAAGTCTTAATTATACTATTTATCCTCTGGTAGCTGAAGCAATTCCTGGGACAGCACAGACCCTGCATCTCAAAGAGGAGGGGGGGGGGAAAAAGTCCTCTAGTTTTGATGGGTGACATTCCATTGTATCAGGGAGAAACTAAGCGGAATTCAAACTACAAAACACTACAACGAGCTGAAGTAATACATTTAAGGAAAGGACCAAACTCTTTCATGTGCAGAAGAATAAATTAAGTAACTTGAGTTTAATTCACTACAATGGAATAATAGAATTAAATGTCAGGACTCATTATTTACTTCTAACATTTTGGCCCCCTGATTGTCTCCTGCCTACTATTTGGATGCTAGCTTCATGCCATGGTCATAAACTCTCAATTTCTACAAGTAGCAAGATCCTGGTTGGGGATCATATTATAAGAAAATGAAAAGATAAACAATAATAATGAAAGAAATCAAGAAAAATGAAAGAAATCAATGAAAGAAACTTTAGATCTTCATTTTGCTTCCAGAGCTCAATTCTCTACATGCTCGAGAGAGATTCAGACATGCCTCAATATTTACTACAAAAAAAAATGAAAAGAAAGAAAAGAAAAGAAAAGAAAAGAAAAGAAAAGAAAAGAAAAGAAAAGAAAAGAAAAGAAAAGAAAAGAAAAGAAAAGAAAAGAAAAGAAGAGAAAAGAAAAGAGAAAAGAAAAGAGAAAAGAAAAAACACACTTTTTTTGGACATGTTTACAATATTAAAATCTGCATCAGAGATGCCAAATTCCTTCAGTTCATTGTGAGGTGTTGTGGGTTTTTTGTTGTTTTTTGTTGTTGTTGTTTTTTTGGTTTTTTCAAAATAAGCTTTGACAATATTTATGCTCTGAAGAGAACTAAAGTCTCTTTAAACTGTACAGTAATATATCATCCAGTTAGCAGCATTAATCAAATGGGGAAATGTCTGAATATTATTAGACTTCTTTGAATGTAATAAACCATGTTCTGTACCAGAATGTCTATCATTCTGGATGGTATCTGAAGGACATATAAGTTTATAATTTTTATGGATAAATCAGTGACCCAAAGTGAGTATTTTCTGTAAAAGAAATGTGAATAACTGTCTTCGTACATGAATATTTTCACTGGTGGCTTAGATTTTTAAAAATTTTTATGCTGGATATTTTTCTGGTTTTAATTGAAGTTTTAAATACCTTCAAGCACTGCAGTAACAGGTGCAGGTGTTTATTTTTATTTTTTCATATATGTACTAAATTAACAGGAAGATATGAATATTTTTCTGTCTAACAACATTTTACAGTACTTGTGCACGAGACTTATTTTTTCTTTTGAATTTTTCACAGTCAAAATATTATTTGGATTTATTAAATAACAGATGACCATAACATTTACATATGCAGCAAAAAATATATCCCTGGTAACTGTAATGAACATAAATTAAACATAGCTGGAAGCAGAAGACAGCTACTTTGTATAATTCCTGTGGCACTTTAAAATGATGGTCAGTTAATCAATGATGAGTTACAGTGCAAATCTTATGATAATACTTGTGACATGTACATTAATAGCTAATTGGAACATTGTGATGAATTTTACTATGATAAATACTGTGAATTAATGAATAGAATTTTTTTTTTTTTCAGTTTCTGACCAAATGATGGGTTCTATGGATTAAATAATCTGGTAATCCTTCAATGTATGGAGTATCATGGTGAAATAATTTCTATTTCCAAAGTGTAATGTTTTCCTTTGGTACTGACAGATCTGCAAACCAAGTCAACCACCATAAGCTTACTTTCTGAAGTAAGAATTTGGGCAAAGGAGATATTAATGTCATAGTGCAAACACATACCTCCTGCACAGTCAAATGTGCTAAAAAAATGGCAAGGTCAGTACCAAGTGAGAGCTCTTTCAGGGAGGCAAATTTAATCATAGACATGTTTTCAATTTATTCTAATCTTATTTATCTAATTTGTAAACAAATATATGAGACAATTTCAGTCTTTCTACTACTTTTTCCCTCACAGGAAATGAAAAAGAAGGGGAAAAGGAAAAAAGGAGAACAAAACAAACAAACAAACTAACTAACAAACAAAAAACAAGCAACCAACCGAAAAGAAAAAAAAAAAAAGGAAAAGGATATGGAAGGGGAGAGAAAAAGAAAGAGGAAAGGGGAGAAAGGGGAAGACCTCTGCTCTTTATTTTTTCAGAGGAATTTCAAAAGAACTTTAATAAAGATCTCAGTGGATCTTATTACCTTCAGATAAAAAAAAAAAAAGCTTATACAAAATGGCACTCTATTTCTGATCTGATTTAGGATAGAAGAAAACACTGATGTTAGTCTAAAGTTGTAGGAAAACATTGAAGAAATTGTAGAAAAGTAGAGCTATTTACCTCTAATTTTTATTATGCAATCTGTAAAACTCAATAATAACTGAAGATTACATGTTAATGGTCTTTTCAAATATTCCCAGACTTCTGCTTTCACCTGCAAAATTGCCTCAATCTATTCTGGATTTATGTGCTCAGGAAAAAAAAAAAAAAGTGGGGTGCTTGGCAAAACACTCTCACATTCCTAAAATGCCTGTCATTAAAAGGTTGCTGCAAATGTAACCTTCAGGTAAATTCAGATATGCCTCTATCATTACAAGGTACAGTCAGAAAACAGTCTAACTTAATATTTTCTTTCATCTGTTATTAGGAGATTGTGCAAATTAAAATGGAAAAAAAAAAGCAAATTGAATGTAACAATTTAAAAAATAAATTAAGCAAAATAATTGTTATAAATGCACACAGAGCATATAAAAACTTTTAAAAATCTCATGAAGAAAAATGAACATTATTTTTTAAACTTTCAATCTAGGCCCTTAAGTTAAAATAAAATATTTAGACTGTATGAGTGAACATAGCTCTTTCCAGTGAAAAAGATCCTGAGGGTATAACAATATAACAATACCTTTTGGCTATGGTTGTGCCATGGAAAAGTAACTTGAAACTGAGGTCTGCATCCCTGAGGAGATTATAATACCCTTGCTCACAGGCTTAAATTTACAAATTCTTGTGTAGGTCTTGATTCTCTATCTGTAGTATTTCCTGTACAAAATGTATGGGTTTTTTTCTTGAAACATAAAATAAATTGTTTCTAAATGCTTATCAGATCACTCATTCTGGATCTTTTATGTGTGCTAAATTTTATTTTTGTGAAAGAAAATTTTCTAGTGAGAATAAAGAATGTAAGCAATTTTTTCCAAGGAAAGACTAACGTTTACAAGAAAAAAATCCCCTCCAGGAGGATTTAGTACAGCTGAAGATACCCTGTGATTACAAAGTGAGCTCTGCTTGGCTCCCTCTGCACCTACTAGTTTATACAGCCTAATGAAAGTTCTCACTTTGGTTTTGTTCAGAAGAAATCGACTCATCCCTGAAGCCCAAAAAGGCTGGATAAAACTGTTTAGAGACAGAGTTTTTAGCCTTTAAACAGCAAGGTATTTATTAGTGTAACCTGGGGGAACTCCCAGCTCTCGCTGGACAAAGGGTTCTGAAGTTTTCAGTGAAAAGGAAGATCATTTATACAATTTTGCATAGGATTACAACATCTTTTTGTACATATTAATAATATTGCAACATTTGATTATAATATTCATAGTAGGTGGAGAGTAGGTGGAGCCTGGGCGTGGTCGTCTCTTTTGGGGAATTTTGCAGGGGTACATCCTGTTGCCTTCATCTCTAGGGGGCTGCATCTCTCCTCTTCCTCACTGTGAACTTTTCAACCTCCTCTGTTTTTGCTGATTTTCGCAAGAAATCCTGGAACTGGGCCTCTGGACCTGGGCCTCTGTTCCCTGTTCTGTTTCTTAATGTTCCTGTTCTGTTCTTCGGTGTATCTTCCTTAGTTCCGTTATCTCTATGTATTTATCTCTCAGGGCATAGTGACTCAGAATTTGTCTTTAGCTTAAGCATTTTCTCTTAGAGAATTCTCAGCGTTGGTATTCTAAGCTAACTTTTAACTCTTAGAATCTCTGCTCGGCTTCATCCCTGAGGCAGGGAAACTGAGGCACTGAAAGGAGAATACAGAAAATATTGGCTCAGATGAAGGGAGGTACAGATCCAGACTCTCCAGCTAAACGTGTCCCTCGGCATGATTAATATAAAATGAAGTAGAGATAACTCAAAGGATATGCTTTTGAGCTTGTTTTTGTTCAGTGAAAATTCAAAAAGGAAATTCATTAAATTGGAGCAGTAGTCAATTACACTTGTGCATTTTACACATTTTCCTCCTTTATTTATATGACAAGAAGCTTAAACATAACTATTCCTGACAAAATATGTCAGCCTTTCTCATAAACCAGTAAAAGATTGATAAACAAGATGCTGTCATGCCCACCTGTCAGCTGCAGCACACAATTGCTAAGTGGCATGTTAAAGGGCATATGAGCTATATTAACCTAATCCCCAGATAGAAGCCTAGAAAAGAGGGTTTTTTTGTTTCCCACTAAAATGTTAAAAGTAGGGATCTTAAGAGCTTCCTTTTACCAAAAGGCTGAAACTCAGCATTTCCTGGATTTGGACAACTACAGCCAAGCAACTTGTGATTTTATAATTAATTGAAAGAAACAAGTATCTAAAAAGCATTTCAAAAATCTACCAGAAAGCAACAACATTGCAATCAAATATTTTCTCATTTCTGATTCACACCACACAGCAGACTGTGCAACACTCATATTTTTGCTTTTTGCTGTGCTTGTCTTCTCACAGGCAAATAAATGTAGAATGCAAATAAATCTCTACAAAATAATATGGAAAAGTTATGAAAAATATACTTTCCTGTATAAAATTCCCTAGAAAATAAAAAGTATATAAATTCCATGCTTCAAAGGCATAAATCCATATAAAATTATCAGTATTTGGGATATCTTGGATATATACAAGAGCAACTGGTTTAGAAAGGCAGAGCTAATGATCTCTTCAACACTAAGCATTAACCTTTTTGAGTGCCTCCCAAAGAGACTTCTTAGTAACAGCCATTAGAGAATTATATACAAAGTTCTTACAATGTTGTCTAATGATGAGTTATACATATTAATTAATTAGTTAAGGCTTGTAAAGTGCTTTGAAAAGGAAAAGGATAAGTGTTAACTGCTATTATGCTGTAATTTTTTCACTAGCTGTTCCTAAACACATCTCTGAGGCAGTGTAGCTATGGCTTATTTGAGAATACTCTCATAATTCATTCAAGTGCTGTACCATTCTGGTTTTGCAAGTCATCAAATTTGGCACAGTTGGTCAGGACCAGACCTGGAATGGTTCTTGCTGTATGGAGGGTATGTGCATACACACACTTGGCTGTGCATGAAAGTGCATTGTTCCACTCTTACATTAAACACATGATGAACAATACTTGATCACTAATGGCTTTAACTATATTGAAATAGCTATGTATTTGAAAGCATGGCTTTTGAGAATAATTCACTGTGGTTCCCAGACCCAAGACCTTGCAACTGTTACAATCTCATGCAATGTTTTTTCACAGATAAGTCAGAAATTGATCATCCGTGAAGTGATGCTTTTTCATTACTTACCATGTTCCAAGTCACCACAGCAGGCAACAGCGGGTGATGCCCAGAAGTCCACTTGAAAATGACTGCATGAGATGTTTTTTGTACTGAACAGCTTATTTTAGTAAGAGGGTTTAGTTTAGTCTGTAGAGGATGCCAAAGCAGTCCAGAAATCTTCATCATCTACTGCATATTTGTTCATTTCCTGAAGTGTTTTTCTTCTTAATTTTTTAACAAAACTATATATAGAACAAAATGTACCTACAATAACATTCTGAGAAGGTTGATTTTTCTCTTGTAAAATGTAGATTTCTCTGATCTTTTTAGAGTTTATTTCCTAACCTGATTTAGACAGTATCATTCAGTTTTTCAGTTTCAGTTCTGTTATTCCATCTCAGAGAGTGAAAAGAGACAGTAACTCTTGCCATAATCCTAGTCTACATCCTTCTTGGGGCCTAAATTACCTTAGAAACAGTTTTTCCTCACCTATTCTTTTTCTTAGTATACTTTTATTCACTTGACCTCTTTTTTTATTTTTTTTCCTCTTTGTTTCTCTGGACTTGTATTATACAACTTCACTAAATGGATTTAAAAAAAAAAAAAGGGTGTTTTACATATCTGAGTAGAAACTATTTTTATGAAAATCTCTAGACAAGAAGAAATTTGTTGCAAACATAAATGAAAGGGAAAAAAATCAGTTAATCCTAATAAAAGAGTAAAAATAAAATGTACCAGTAGAAAAATATGATCATAATTAACCATTGTAAAACACAAAAGCACAGTTGTCACTTTTTACTAAACTATTAGATGGGACATTGGCAGCACCTAAGTAGATTTTTTTTTTCTTTTTTAGATTTTATGAAAATAAATACTATGCTCTCCAAAATTAGGCAGTTTATAGAACTATGATTTATGGAAAAGATTACAGAAAGAATTAAGTTTGCAAAAAGCTTTATATTTTAATATATCTCTTTTATTTCTGCAGCTTCCTTCTGATTTTGCCTTTCATATTCTGCTCTGATATGAAAACTGCATGCTGAGGTGTCTCAATAACTATATTAATGTAACAGTATAAGATAAAATTTGCTTCTGGAACAGATGGTAATAATGGAACTGGACATGGTGACAACATTGTAGATTGTGAAAAATAGGAGCAATTTATTCGCTTTTCTAAGGAACTCCTTGCTCATTATTACTTTCGATTTAGGGTAGATCTCATATTTCAGTAAACTCATGGGAATTTATCTAAAGCCATCTACTGAACACACGACCTTACAAAACATGACTTCTAAGGATAAAGTCGAATGCAGTCCTAGAACCCTGGACTGGAAAAAGTCTAGACTGCCAAAATCAATAAGGAAGAGAAGTTGAATAAACTGTGTGGAACTAAAAAGTGAAATGAAACACAATAACAATAAAAAACCAAATAAAAGCACCAAAATAACAAAAGAAAACCACCCAAAACAAAAAATACAAATAAGACCTCCCCTCAGAAAAAACAACTAAAAAAAAGACCAAAAGCAAAATAAAACAAAAAAAAAACCAAACAAAACCAACCAAACAAAAAGAACGAAAAAATCCCAAACAACCAAAAATGAAAGCAAAAATCCCAAAATGAACCCGAAAAGCAAAGCCAAAAAACCTAAAAAATCCATACAAACCCAAATTTGGATGAGATTATCCAAAAATTTTATCTCATAGGCAATCAGAATAAAATAATATTAAGAAAATATAAATATAAACTTATCTGGTTATCTATCTATCTATCTACATGCATAAGAGGTAAAAAGCAAACATGTTTTTCTATTTTCTGGTGTTTTAGTCCATTCTTCTCTTAACGCCTTGTGGGTTTTATGTCAAAAAAATAGGTGGAATTTAATTCCAGACTTTTTCTAAAAAGTACATTTTTTTCTTCATCAGTTTCAGTGATAATGCATTCACTGTTATTTTCTGATATTTTGTCAAATAACATTTTTGGGAGCTATCAGGTCAAAGAGATGGATTGACACTATCCTGCTTACATCTAAATGCTTCTTCTTATCGTTAGATTATTTGCATAGACTTTAATACTAGTGTCAGCAAATAATCTAGTGCAGCACATAAAATAAAAATATTCCACAGCCTGATAACTGCCAATTTAAACTCAGGCCAATAACAGAATTGGCAGTAAGACTTGATTTAGATCTCATTAACCACAATTCTGATGAGTAGGACTAACAAGGTCTCAGAACATCCTATTTTAGTCTTTTATATGGAGCTTGTTTGAGAAAATACATTTTATTTTTGGTTGTATTTTCTTTATTAGAAAGTATTTACAGGTTTAAAGTTCAATTTATCGTTGTGCTAATCACTGTACACCCAGGTGAGAGCTGGTCTTCAAGGACAAAAAATGTTGAGGTAGACATAATTCCATTAATAAAGACTTTAAAGACAAATATTCTCTATTTTGTTTGGATTTTGCCTAGAGAGCAAAACTAAATGTTTCTGCTTTTGGATTAGCTGTTTGTCTACTTGATGAGAAGGTAAGAAATACAAAATGTCCTTGAAAAAATTAACCAAATGTCCACTCATAGAACAGAGACAAAAAAGGTTTCTGCAAAAAAGACTCCTGGAAACATAGGTATGCAGAGAAGTATAGATATTTTCAACCATTAACATACAGAGAATCCATTGTGCAAGAAGTCTTGTCCCTTCACTACCTCTAACTTTTCACTCTCAATTGAATATTTCAGAATTGAAAGCCCATTTTAAAGTTCAGCTACACAGATCCCTTCACAGGAAAGCACCATTACCAATGTCATCTGGTTGCTTAAATACTGTCACTAAATCTGACTTACCATGTTCTTCCAGAGCACATTATCGTAAGCTCAATAGCAAGTAGTTATGTGTTCACCTGCACCAGGTTTCATTGTTTTGCACAGCAGATAGCATTTTCACTGATGGGATAGGTCATTCCTTGTAGGTTTAATTTAAGTTTGGCCTGAAACACTGCAGGAACAAAAACAACAATAAGAACAACAACAAAAACCACAAAAAGAAACAAACAAGAAAAACCAAAATTAAAAACAAAACAAACAAACAGAAAAACCCAAATCCACCTAATTTTATGATGTATTATTCCTTGTTCAAGTGACACTGCTTTTTCCTGATCCTTATAATCATGTTTCAGATTCTCAGGAACAGAGACTCATTTATTGCGATTCTTTCCTCACAGACTTTGAATTGTTTGTGACTTGCTCAGAATGCACTAGCAGAGTTGTCACTGGTTGGAACACATATTGTGCTGGCTGTGCATTCTTTACATTGCTACCTATGGACTGATGGATTGATTTGAAAATGCCACAGGCAGTTTTAAAATCCCTTGCTGGGATTGGCTTTAGCAAGATCTGAGGCTCACTGACTGAAACTTGTGCTGATGCCTATCAGTTCTCAAACTCCACTATTGTTTAGTGCCTCTAATTGTGTGCCCAAAGTCAGCAGGCAATCACACTTTTGTTGCACTGGACCATATGGTATGAAAGCCAGAGTCCACTAAAATCCACCTAATTCATCCCAATTTCTTTTCTACAGGACCCTAAAATCTTTTCCCTTATTCAAATTGTCACCCCTCTCCTTCTCCCCATTTCTCCTAGCGTGGATCAGACACTGAGAAATCATCCATAAAGTCCCCTGCTAACTTTAGTTTCACATTCTTTCTGTGAGCCCATTTCTGTCAGCATTGTTTTTGCAACTCTCGGTGTTGCACAGAGAAAATGTCTTCTGCTGTTCCTTTCTCTTGCATGTCTGTGGATTATTACAGGAGAGGCGAGAAATTTCAGATTTTCATATGCATGCGAAAATTCCTGTCAATGAAATCTGCTTTAGCATGATCAGGCAGCCATATTATTATTACCCCAATTTATTTTAATAGCTGTTGTTTAAATATGATATGATTAAATAATACAGTAGAATTGCTATAGAGTGCTCTGCCTATGTGTACATCCATCCACTTGTAATAAAGTGCAAAGGCCAATGCTAAGCAAAAAGAAATGCTAAGAATACAATTAATAATCACAGTGTTAAGAATATACTGTATCATTTAACATTATAATCTGTGTATCAACATGAATTTTAACAACACATCTTAAATTGAATGGCATCTTACATCCAGCAGAATTTTTTTTGCTATAGGGTGTACCTTTCCAAAGCATCCGTGGTCTTGGTTTTTGAGGTAGAGATAGGTTTTTTTAAAGACTTGGCAGAATTTGAGCTAATGGCTTTGCTTCTAAAGCTTCTAAGGACCGTCTTTTCCGAAGGGCTTTCACCAGACCTCAGGACAGCCAGGAGTTCTCAAGCAGAAGCAATGCTCTTTGATCAGCATGGAGGAAACCAGCAGGGTTATCAAAAGGTGTTGTTGCCACCTCCCTTTTGTCAGCTGCCATCATGTGTTAAAAGGCCCTTCTCTCTTTATCTCAGTATGAGCTACTAGAATGTCTCTACTGGAGCAAATTGTTCTTTATTCAGTTTTCTCCTTCAGAGTATTGTATGCCCTTATTACAAAGGAAAATGAATTTCAGTTCCACCAAACCTAACCTATGCTGATACCCAGATTTTTTATTGACTGAGGATATATCAGAATAAACAAACAAACTAGAAAATGCTACTCAGTTGTTGCCTTTACTTTACGAACATGGACACTGAGATCAATTTTATAAACATAACATGCTAAAATATTAGTTTATTTGCTCCATACATTACAATAAGTTTAATAAATCTGAACTCCTGGCAACTTCATTTCATGGTGCTGAAACATTTGAGTCCCCAGAGGATGCTGAAGGTAAAGCTTAGTAATTTCAACATGTTTTAAAGTCAAAATACCTATCCCCTCCCAGAAGTCAACAAAATAGCTTGTGAAAGATTTACTTTTTTATTTTTTTTTAATCTCTATATATGACTTTTTTCATCCAAGGACTCATGCAGATTCTTAATATGAAAAGCTTAAAATGTAAAAAAGAGTTAGAAAATTCCTCTAAATAATTCAGTACGAAGACAACCATATATATGTTGAATGTGAGTGCTATGTGAACTTTTATCATCATAATACTTTCTTAGAAACCCAGTGATCACCCCAAATAATAATAAAAATAATAATACTAATAACTATAATAAAAAACCCCACAAACCTAAAAGTTGTAAAATATTTCAAGCTTCTTAGACAGAAGTTCCTAGGCACATGTCCTACATGAAATCTGTATTAAAGATTTAAATTGCTACTAACTGTAATCTTGTTTTATTTTGATACCTCCTTCAGTTTTGAAGTTCCATTGGAATAAAAAGACAAAAGGCCAGAGTGGCAACTTTTAAAATTTTAATATTTACCACCACCTCACTAAATGTAAGTGGCCCATGTTTTATTTGTGAAACAGAAAATTATTTTTAGGGGTAAGATCTTCAAGATCTTCTTAGGTCAGCTACCATGTTACATGTGAAGATAGCAGCAGTTGAAATTCCTCCTTTGCACCCTGAGTCAGACATACATTGTAAGCTACAGCTATTACAATGCGTTATTGTGCACTAGGAAACAGACTAGAAATAGCAAACATAGAAATAGGCCAGAAAAACACCTTACAGGGCATCAAACCCTATCCTCATTAATTAATAAATTATAAAATTCTTTCTGAATATATGTGGTTTCTTGTTAGAATCTAAAATGCCCAGCAGAGATGAGGGAATATCAATATTAATACAACCATTTTAGATAAATCAAATTCAGTAAGTGAAAGTTTGTATGAAAAAAAAAAAGTTCTAAGTTCAAATTGATAGTGTAAAAATGTCCTGGTAAGGCTGAATCGCTTCTTCACACTAGTTTACTATTCTGGTTTGCTATTCATCAAAGCTCTGTTTCTGCTAATAGTCACGCCTTCATGAACACATTATCCCCTCTGATCTATAGCGATTTTAGGAGAAACATTTTCCCAAAAGTATTTGCATTGGTTGTCACTGGAATTTTCACTGGCAAACAATAACCCTGTATACAAAGAAGTGTATACTTATATTCACATAGTGGACAGAAATAACCCATTATTAAAAATAAGTTTTAAAACGGTGTTTGAGTTAAAAAAGGTGATACAAAATACTTTGAACAGTTTCTGGTTGCAAAGAGAAACATTAAACTGTTAGCTTAGGGTTCTAGTATGCCAACATGAAGTCCGTGAAATTTACAAAATTGTAATTAACAGCAATTTTGATATTCTGATGGGTGATAATCTGCTTGCATTAGACAGGTTCATGGAAATATCCCATCTGTGTGCAAATTTGTTTCTGTTAAGCCAGGAAACTCTATGACTTTTTTACCCCCTTAAATTTATGTGCTTCAGAACTTTTTTCACATATGAGATGAGTGCAAGTACATCAAAAGTAAACTCAAGTCCTATGTATTCAGACAGAGGGAAATCAAACCAACAATTCTGGAGATGCTACACCTCATTAAAGATGCAAATTAAAAATGATAACAACATAGAGATTTGCTTAACCTTTTACCAGTATGCAAATCCCTAATCTGATTTTATATAAGGTTGGTTGATTTATTACAAAGTTTAATAAGGAAGTATCTTGAGTCATTAAAACTGAAAGTTCATTGTCAGACACATTACTTTGGTATTGTACTTAAGGATTAATTTCAAACATGTTTCTGTGAAGATTATAAATTTCACATTGGTATAAAGAAATTGGATATATTCATAGAGAATTCTGGACAATGTGTGTAGGTATTCTATTGTAGAATATAACTTTGAAGAAAAATCCCCTTACATATACTACTACTGTATTTTTAAAAGTATTTTCGAAAGTAACTATTGAATTTAAAATAAATGAAATAAATATCTAGATTCAATTCATCACTTTTTCTTTGCAGATACAGTCATGTATAGCAGCAACATCATATACAGAGGGAAAAAAAAATAAAAAGAGCCCTCTGCACTTCCCTGGGTCTATCTGTATTGCTTCCATTGAAATTCCTCTTACACAACACTGTAATTACTCCAGCCTTGCTTCAGTTCAACTAACTCAGAGAGTACAGTTTAGAATCACTTTGTCACATGCTAAACAGCAGGCAGTAAATCTCTGACAACATAAATTAGTCACTTACTGAAATAAGGAGTAATAATTAACCACCTCAGAGAATACTTGGCAGAATTAGCCATCCCTGTGACTACTATTCCTTACCGACAAACACTGTACACTAATTCCATCACATGCTGCACATTTCACACAGCTGAAGACATAAACTTTACAAACTGAAAGAAGATAAAATATCCCTAGGGTTCACTTTGATTATATCAGGAGAGACAAAAGCCCCTACCAGTGTATGTCTGCAAAATTAGCATTTTATTTTTTTTTGTGTTTAATGATATATGTGAGTTTCCTGATGAAATGTTAATTTTAATATATATGACTGATTTTAAGTGGAACAAATAAAATCATCCATAGAAGCATAATTCTCATTTTTACTTTTTGGGGGGTTCTTTACAGGTCCCTCCCCACCCCCTGCCTTCCCCCCGGTATAATACTGTTGTATTTTATGGTGACAATATTCTTTAATTGAATTTCTGAGTCCTCCTTCATAATACTTTAAAATCTTTCTATACCTATACGTTTGCAGAGTAATTTACAGTACACAATCACAAAATATCCTGCTGTGAAGAATATGACACATACTGATGCATTTCTGAATGTCATGAAGCTGAACCAATCTCAGCTTTCAAAACTGTTCCGTTAGGAAAAGCGTAACTTTGTAAGCATTCATCCAGCATAAACAACATTTTTGACCTCTATATATTGCAGAATAAAGGCAATATACCTATTATTATGTGCATTTTAACTGTGTTACTCAAACTGAGAATGCAAATACATGTCCAGAAGTTCAAGTGACAGAAAAAGAAAGAAAGAAAAGATTATTCATTTAAAAGAGTAACCAATCAAAAATTCAGACCACATCTTGGAATAAGCCCAGTCTTTGTGTAGTGTGTGGATATGTCCAATCCTGTCTTGTTCTGGGGTGTGGAGTGTGCACAGAATCATAATCCCAAATACAATTTCACTCTCTCCAGTTTGTCCTAGAAAAGAATTTTCTCCACCTTTACATCAGGCATATTTTATTCTAATTTCAGTCTGTATTGAGTACAATATCATCACTTTTTTTTTTTTGATAGACTCTTTCTGCAACATTCACAGAATATTATCAGAAACATAGAATACACATTCTTTGCAGTTAAAAATAGGTATGTCACTTATAATGGCAGCAAAATAGTTTCTATTTTGCCTTTAAGGGGTAGTGGTGGGGAAATTCTCATGTACCTTACAGTTATCTTAATAATATCCAACTCCTCAGCAAATCTGATATGTAAAAGCTGTGTACAGACATATACAAAAATTTCTTTTCTGTATTATGAAATTCCTTTCTTATATAATAATAATTCTATAATTGCATCACTGATTTCAATTTCAAATTTTTTCTCATATCAGTAGAAATTTAGCATTCTACTGTGGAAGGAAAGCCAAGGCTTCCCAACCGTTCAAATTCTAATGACCATTCAGAAAACATTTTTACTATTTGCTCATTTCTGCTTGTTCTTTACAACTGAGGATATGCTCATTCTCCTGGAATACAATTATGTTTCACATCCCCATTTTTAATTATACAGTCATCAATTACTAGGTTTTGTTTTTGTTGAGGGGTTTTTTGGTTTTTTTTTGTTTTTTTTTTTTGTTTTTTCAGATTTAATGTAAATTGAGACTACCCAAGAAATTTTTTTTTCCTAAAAAAATCTTAAGTAATTTTCAGCTTTATGCTTCCAGTTAGTAATTCAATTGGACAAACCATGAAGAGTCTCTAAATCTTACCTGAAAAAAAAAGACAGTGGGGAAAACTCAAATCTTTCTCACATGTATATACTGTGCTGGAGCCAAAACAGTAGATAAAGTTAGTGAACTTCAGACATTGTCCCTCATATCTGTCTTTAAGGACATTGTAGAGAATATTCTTTATTGTGTGGCACAACAGAGAAAAGATTTTGCCTTCTAATGGAAATGGAAATTATTGTATTTAGAGAGTCCAGAAGGAACTTAAAAAACATTATCAGAAGATTGTAGAATCATAGAATGCTTTGGGTTAGAATGGACCTTAAAGATCATCTAGTTGTGACTCCTGTGCCATGGGCAGCAAAATTCCTTGTGAATTTCAATTACCTAGATTTCTTCGATGTTTAAGGTAGAAATTACAAGATGTGTCAAAAGTCTCATCCCATTTTTATGATCTCTATTTTGGTGCCATTTTTTACCAGATTCCTTGTCATAACAGAGTAAGTATATAAAAAATGTAACTACAAACACAACTTTTTTCGCTATCACTGATGCTTTTACTGCCATTAGTGAAGAGACTTGACTTGGGGTCAAGTGTGCCTATATCACGGTTGATTGGAGCACGCTCTCCCCCTCCTTGTCCCCCTCCACGTGGCTGGGTGGCAGGCCACAGGGTCCTCCCCAGGTCCCAGTAAGGAGGACACACACACTCCAGGAACAGGAAGCAGAAAGAGAGATTTATTCACCTGGTCAGGTAATTTATAGACCACCTGGCCAGGGTAAAGGGGAGGGATACAAGGGAAACCAATCAGAACACGGCCTGAAGGGGGCTTGAATACTAATTAGGAAGGGGAGAGGTGTCTTTCCTAGAAGCCAGGGGAAAAGGGAGATGGGTTTCTAAGGACCTGGGAGAAGGGAAAGGTGGCTTTCCAAAAGCCTGAGGAAAAAGGTAAACACAGCAATAAACCTTATAATACAGTACAGTTTTACAAAATACTTTCATTGTTTTCTTTATCTTCAGTGGCCCATTTCCTGCAGGATCTGTTCCACTCTTTATATTGTAGGTCTATTCCCACATGCCTATTTTCTGATTATTTGAAACTCCGTATGCTCTGCTGAGTAAGGTTAGGAAGTAGCTGCTCTTAGACAGGTGCCGTTGTCTTTGATGTTAAATAGTGACCCATGAATGCTTACGGCAGCTGACCCACATCAAAGTTTTCAGAGTAAAACCCATGTAAATATTCTTCATTGATGAATCCATAAAGTATAAAATGTAGAACTTGATTATTTAACTGGAACCCTTTGCACAAAGTAGTGAACAGAGACAAAATAACTTTCATGAATATCAAACATTTTGTTACAGGATAACTAAAATATTGAACATAACCAAACACTCAGACTCATTGTATTACTGAAAATTTGGTAAATACATTTTGTTGACTTAATATTATTTGATTTATCAAGTAATTTTAATCAGTTACTAATTTCTGAAATACTTATGACAGACTTCCATCTTCAAGACTATTTATTAAATTGTAACTTTTAGAATAAAAGAATTATTTTATTCATACCCATTTTAGAATTCTAAGAAATACAAATGCTTTTGAATTAGAAGCTAATGTAATGACAAGAAAAAGAGGAAACATTTTGTATTTTCCACCACAATTTTAGAAAAAAATTAGAGTGTATAACTTTTTGCCAAAGTGTTGTTTGTGTGTTTTTGTAGTTTATTACCTTAGTTAGTTTCATCTGTCCAGCAGACACACCTAGAAGGACATTTCCTTTTTAGAACTTTTTAAGTTGTGTTTATATTCAAATATCTTATTTCCTCTTTATCTTCTTATTTCTGACACTTTATTTCAATGTATAATTCAATTGTTGTTTTGATTTTTAAATCTGATGACCTGTCAGGAAACTAACAGTACTGCAGAATGTGGGACACATGTGTCAATTTTAGAGGTGTTCTCAAGAGCCAGTAAAAATAGACATTTTGTCCAAGGAGTCACATTATCCATGTCAGTTTGAACTCACACGGTTATTAGTTAATAATGCCTATTCCCCTCTTTCTGTTTATACCCAAAACAAATCCACATCTCTAACTTCAACTAAACTAATGGCTACATAATAATGAAATTCCCAGAATTTTAGCATGAGCATAGACTTATGTTTGACTCAAAAAACTTTAACTGATTTAGAATGAAAAGTCTAAATGAAAACCTCCATCTCTTTACACATACTAGAAATATCCTCTCATGAAAAATAGTTTACTCTGCTGAGCAGCTAATAAAATATAGAAACAATCAAACAAACAAAAAACAAGGCATTGCCACTTTTCATTAAGACAGGAGAGTATGATTGTGATTGCTGATAGCTCCTTTTTATTTCATGCCCTTGAAGATCCCTGAATTTTTTATTTTGCCTTTTGCTTTAAAATATCAAGCGCTCATTCTTTAAATATGAAGCAATTTTTTTCCTCTAATTTTAAAGGAGGTACATCCATAGTAGCTCCATTAATTTCACTTGAAATGCAGTAAAGTAAAACTGGGCTTTATGGATTCATCACTGAAGAATATCTACATGAGTTTTACTCTGAAAACAGAAGCCAACTGATGCCACATCAGGTTGGGAGGAAGACTGGGACAGGTTGGGAGGAAGACAGTAAACATACTGTCCAAATCCATAATTAGTACCTATTTTCCAAACTACATTTTTTTCTCACAGTGATACAAGTAAATGTAAATAATGAGCATTTTATTTCAGATAAATTTAGAATTTTTACCCTACTGTATTTCTGTTCACATGTATGCTATTGTAGAAACAGATATCAGATCAGCAGAAAAAAGGTTTGAAAAACATATTGTGTAAGAATAGTTGTTATCAAGGAAGAGTATGTGCAATGTACCACTTATCTTCGCTGGCAGTTAAAGCAGTAGAAACTGGAAATACATCAACGTTGCAAACCTAAGGTTGTGCTTCGTCAGTGTGAAAGAGCTTTAGCCATACAGTTTACATGTCACAGCAATTACTACAGTGGAAAGGTTTTCCCCTGTAATTCAGCATAAATTACCTGGACAATTATGTTACTATGTTACTTTTTTCCAAGATCATTGGAGATAACCTGACAGAACTAGTAAGCAAATATTTGGTAAGCAATCCTTTTTCATTATTGAAATTTATAATTATAGTTCTTTCTCTCCTCAATAATTGCATATATCTAATTGCTCTTCCATTTAACTTTAATGCTAGGTTTCAAACCAGTGAATGGACAAGACTAGTAGAGATACTATTCTAGTGTTGCTTTCTCTTCTATACAACAATTTGAACTCAAGCAATAAAGTTAAATGGAAAAGGCACTATACTAGATTTTCAATTACAGCAGAGGCAGGGAGCCACAATTATCCCTTTCATTACTGAAATACTTCTCATAGCTACACAAGCAGAATCCCTGCTGCTGCTGCTTCTGCTATTCCTCTTGCTATTACTGCTGCTCTTAAATTGAAGTGCCCTTGAAAACAGATGAGGTTATAGGCCACTAAATAGAAATTAAAATTATGAAAAATGTATATTTAAAGGAAAATCAGGAAAAAAAAGAAAAAAATGAAAGAAAAGGAGCAAGAACAATCAAATCTTTTTTCCCCTTATATTTGCTGCCAGAATATGATTTTTCCCCACATCTGTAATAAATTACAGTAGTAGCAATTGTGCCACTAGGTTGTCAATGCACAGGACATATGAGTTTGAGCCTTGTATGACTTTTAGTAGTACTTGTATACAGAAATATTTTGTACCAAGAATCCACGGACTGAACAATCAGGTGCATTCCATCTCTGGTGTACCCATCTTTTACTGTGTTACAAATCACCAAGAACAAAAGAATTCCTTTTTTATTGCTTTGAACATCTTTACATGAAGGATATCATATCTCAAGACCAGCTCTTTAATTTCCCTGTCCACTTCACTTTGGAAGTGAATACCCTTTCTACCAACCACATAAACCTAACTTACCACTTCAAGAGTGGACCTGCAAATCACAAATATTTGCATATCTTTGAAAGTGGGTTACCTTAGTCTTGCATGAAGTGGATGAGCAATTACTTCCTTGTCTATCAGACTCCCGTGTGATTTAGAATTGGCTCCTCTGCAAGAACTTAAGGAAAAAAAAACCATGAAGAAAGGGCTCTATGTCATCTTTTCTTCAGTACAGGAGAAAATGACAACCTTTCATGACTATTAATACAGATGAAGATGAAAAGAAGAATATTAAACAGTAAGTGATAAGATTCTGTTTCAGACTGAGCAAACCATGTCAGTAAGCATATGAAGTTTATTTAAAACCCAAGAAAAGCTGCCTAAGCACAACAGACAATAAATTACCTAAAACACCTCTGCCTCAGAAGTAAAATAGCTAAAATTCATTTAGCAAACTGGAAACAATGGTTCCTGACACATAACAAGACCAAACACCATCTTCACCTAACAAGAGTCTCAGCACTCACCTGCTAAAAGTTACGTCACAAGGAATATATTGTAAACTGATGTATCATGAGGAAATTGCAATCACACTGAAGTCTTGCTGAAAATTTCTGTCATAAAGAGCTGTCCACTCCTGAAGATTTTCTGTTGAATAATGAAGTTGAGAGAATATTAGATACAAGAAGTGTACTTTTATAAATGCTTTTCAAATGTCATACTTGTGCAGGAAACAATAAAAGCACAGCCTTCTGACATTCCTCAGAAACCTTGGTTTTACTTCCTTCTTCCAGTCTTGGATCACAGAAAGTCAAAGACTTTGGAAAAGGTGGTTTGTTTCTGTGTTTTGATTGAGGTTTTTTGGGATCTGTTTCCTTGCTTGTTTTGTTTGTTTGGTTGAGCAAATGCGGGGTTTTGTTGTTGGGGGTTTTTTTGTGGTTTTTTTTTTTTTTCGGGGGGGAGGGGGATGGAATGGGTGTTTGAAATTATTTTTTTGTCTTTTTACCAAGAATTATAAGACACATAATTATGAGTGAAATAATTTGCTTTCTTAGACTCATATTGACTGCCCAAACATAATCACATGTGGTTATGTGAACCACCATATTTTTATTCATACTAGAAGTTATTTAGGCTTTAACTAAAGTTATCAGACATGCTTGGGGGAAGGCTAGAATGTCAATGATTTTCTAATGACAGTTCCATAATAGCACCTATTACTTTGAGAGTTGCATGAACCTTTCCTGACTCTTATAAGTTGAAGATATTGGATCTTCAGAAACACTCATCTCTGTCTCTGAGGAGAACAGTCTTTCTTAACTCTTAACACCTTTCTTGATATCCTGACAATTTACCCTCTTGCTAAACTATTCCTCTGCAGTGGAGTACAAGATACACTTTCCGTTGCCTTATGATAGTGTCTGATCCCAAAATTTTCTATGGCAGAATATCCGTCAATTGTCACAGACACAGAATGAGACAACCACAAACTCTGCAGCTTTGCTTCTTTTGCTTGTAAACATATATTGCCTCCCCTTGGAAAACAATTCTTACATGCAATTGAAATAACAACAGAAACAAACTTTGTGAAGGTATTGTGGCAAATTAAAAATGATTTCTGCTCTATTCGGTTCTCTTCTTCAAATCCTATTCAGTGCTGTCAAATTTCAGCTTTAAGTACAGTGATTATTAAATATATTTTTTTCTTTAACTCCTTCCATTTCCTCTCCTGAGAGAGGAAGAAACATTAGTACCCTTCACTGGAAATATTTAAATTGTGCCAGTTTTGCATTCATTGTACTGTTCTCTGTATCTCAGAAAAGCTGTCCTGGAGATAGAATAAGCACAAAGAGGGCAATTGACATGGTGAAGAGCTTCTCATGTCCTCAAAGAGAGAAATAAACAAAACCTGTGTAACCTGTGTCTGTAGGGAAGAAGAATCAGGTGAAATCATGGTTTCAAATTCATTACTGAATGAGTAAGGTGAACATGGAAGTGTTAGTCACCTAATTCTCTGACCCTAGAATTAGGGAATACCCATTGAGACAACCAGGAGATCCATTTAAAAGAGGTGAAAGAAGATATTTCTCTGTCCATTGGGCAGAAATTTTCTGGAACCTCTTTCTACAAGAGGCCATGAAGGTAGATGGATTCAGCTACTTCAAAAAGAGATTTGGCATATTCATAAATGATAGAGTTGCAAACTGGATGATGAAGTGAGCAGTCAAGATTATTAGCCCAGAGACCGTGGAGAAGCACAAGGAAAATGAATATCAGATATTAACCAGATTTGTGTGCTTTCCTTAACACTATATTTTGTTGTCACTGAACTTGGTGGACCATTTAATCTGATCCAGAAGAGCATTTCTTATGTTCTTATGCTATATTAACATGCTACATATAAGGCTTATTCTTAGTCATGCTAAAGGGATCAATTTCAGCTTCTGCTTAAATATTTCTCTGACATTTATCTGCAAAACAAGCATTCCCAGTCAAAGCTAAGGACACTAACAATCAGCTGGGAATCAGAAATGTTTCTAACTCATGCAATGATTTGATAAGTGTAATCAGGAATAGAGACAAACATTCCAGTAAAGGCACTTGGTTTTCAAGTCTTCCTATGAACAATCCAGGAAGAAGATGTTAAGAAACATGAGAAATATGGCAGTATTTTATTAATTGTTGAAACATTCACTTCTGTAATTATAGCTCTTTTGAAAGTTTAAATAACATCTATGGATGCATTTCTTCATACAGTAAGGGGAAACCTTACACAGAAAGACAGAGAAATCATTAATGTGGGTATATTAAAATATCTTTCTTAATTTAAAAGCCAACCAAACCAGAAATGAAAAAACAAATATTCCAGACTGCAGGTTAGAAAATACTGCAAATTGCTAGATGTGTCAAGAATTTCCTTCTTCCCACTCATCATACATATGTTTATTAAATTTCTTGAATAAATTTATTATTTATATGTTAAATACAAATGTAAACTGAAAAATAAGGGCATCATCTTGTTGTTTTTATAAATATTGAGTACAAAAATATTAAAAAAAAGAAAAACCCAACCTAAGAATCCTTTCCCACATAAATTCTGTCTACTCCACCACATCTAGTCTACCATTCTTCGAAAGATTTTTGTGTCTCCTCCTCTGATGGTCTCAAGCAGTATTTTCTCTTGGCCTCACCCTGTATTTTCAAAAGCACTGATCTCATTAACACATGCTGATTTTGCTTTCTGTCTAATTACTTCTCTCTTTCTTTGCCTTTCCTCCAGAATCTGTTTATCCTAATTTTTTCCTACCTCCATAGCTGTTACCTACCACATTTAGTCACTGCAGAGCTGAAGGAAGATGCAAATAAGTCTTTGCACCAGCTGCCTCTTATCAGCTCAGCCAAAGTAAGGCTGAATGCCAGAAAAACAAGAAACAGGAGGAAGGTGGGATAAAAGACTGGAAGCGCTAGCAGGATGCTAAATATCTGCAGCCAAGAATGGAAGGAAAAACTATTACTTTACTGTACACATAACCTTCATTTTTCTTCTCCCATTTACTCATAGCTATTCTTTTTGTTTTGTTTTGTTTTTAATTCCTGTCTAATGAAAGATGATAAACCAAGAACTGATGCTTTTCTCTAAGACTGCAGAGTCCAAGCGATTCATTGCTTTTTTTCTGTTCTTTCTCTGAGACCCATAGGTAAGGAAATTAAATATTAGAATTTGTGATGAAGGACAAAAAGACACTTTGTTATATTATGCAGAAGCAAAGCCAACAGAAGTTCAAGTACTTCTGTATCAAAGCAATGATACAGACATCTTTCCATCTTTTTGCTGCCTCTTTAGTCTACACATCCAAGGTGGAATTTGCTCTTAGTTCCAAACAAACTAAACTCAGGTTCAGTTTAAATTCAAATGAATCTCATTTTTTCTCTAGCTTGTAACCTCATATGTCTGCAAAACAGGGGAAAAAGAGGTCCTACAAGCTTAGATTCTTTCTGCTGTCCATAGGATCAATGATCTGTAACATATGATTACATTGCAAGGATCCATTCTTGTTGCTAAAAATTTCATTTCATCAGAAATTCTATTCTATGATCTAAGTCTCTTTGCTTTCTCTGCATGGAGCTCCTAATGCTGAAAGCGGTTCACAACACTCACAACATTCAGCTGTTCACAAAAAATCCAGTGGAAAAGACAAGTCTTCAGATGCAGCCTGGTACCTCTATATGTCCGGCTTACACCTAGGCCTTCTAGAGGAGACACACAGCATATGCATTTATGTGAATAGGAACAGAAGCTATTAAAAGGGATTCTGTATATCTGTGAGAACATATTTCAAAGCACAACTCATCTGTTAATCTTTTTTTTTTTTTACAAAATAGAATTTAAATAAAGAAGGACATATCAAAAAAATTTATTCAAAAGTATACTAAACAAAAAATATGCACGTATTATGTAAAATGAAATACAATAAAAATCAATATGGAATAAAAATCAATATGCAAGAGTTATAATCCAAACAATTTCTTGTCGGTAGAGTTCTGGTGCCTGTGTCCATCGCCAACTCTTAGAACAGCAGGATTGTCATGTCTCGCACACACACACATATACAAATGTTCTGCATGGAGTGGCACACCTTAAAGAAAATGTGTGTGCAGGCACATATGATTAGGTGCTCAGAATGAGAAAGAGCCATGGGATTGGAGTGAGAGCAATTATGATTTGATGGCTCCTTGTTAATTTAAGATGCACTGCATCCTAGTCACCTGCATTTCAGAAGAAAATGTGAAACATGTTGGATATTTCCCAAGGCAGGTAAAAGATTGAGTTCAGTTCTGTCTAGCTGACGCCCTGAAATTCACAGCAGTGCTGACAGGGATAAATGCTCTGCCTGGAAAATGGCAGACCACACAAAGTTGTATTTGTCATTAGAATTACCCAACTGATCATTCATTAAATGTGAAGTGTACCCACCTACTTCTAAATATCAACAACACATTTGATGAAAAATGGAAATGTGGATGTTTTCATGTCAGTGTTTCATTTGCCACAGAGATTAGAGTAAACAACACCATAAACACAAGTATCCCTTGCAGGATTGATTGTCAGTAATTTAAGGTATGACACCTAGAAATCTAGAAAACTGGTGAAATATGGTTGATGTTATATAACTTGTAAAACTATTTTTGAAAGAATAGTTTTCATTCTCTTCCAAAATAATAAACATATGTTCTTACATAGTTGTTTATTAAATTAAAAGTACAATGTGTGTGAAAATTTAATGTAGTGAATATTTTTTTTCCCCTACTTGTTAATGATTCATCATCAGGATCTAATAGAGCACAACTTTTATCACTCCCAGGAGAGTCTTCAGTCTTTACACTTGCACTTACCAGTGTACTGAACTTCTCAACTATGGAGGTGTGCAGAATATAGTGTTAGCAACAAAAGGATTCATGACAGTTGTGACATGAGGATCTACCATATCACTTTCATAAGACGAAGTAAAAACCTTCAAGAGTAAAATTAGGGCAAAAGGATCTGTGTCACCCCTGCTTCCAGAGACAAAAAATTTTCATAAAACCTCTTTCTTTATTCTCCAAAAAATAAAATACTAAAGCAAGAATTCTTACACAGGTAGCTTTCAGTTACTTCTGAGGCTTTCTGATCATGAAATCTTATGTATAGAGGCATACTACACATAGTCTCTCTTGGTGGGTAGTTGCAGTATTTGAAAATTCAACAGCATTTTTGTACCATTTCCTCTTCCAGGAAGCCCTCTCATCCTCAGCATCAGTCCTGATATTATCTTTCTGTTCCTGGCACCTAGCTGACACACAGCTTGTGAACCTGCTTGCATCATTTGTCAACAGTTTCTGTAATGAGAAAATATTCAATGAAGTAGGTGGCTGGGCTTTCTGGAGCTTTCAAAACTCCATGTCCCTCTTTCCCGGTGTAAGTACAATGGAATACAATAAGGGCTTCGCACTCAATCCTTAGCTTCAAAAACCAGCTTAAAAGTAACAATAGACTGTGACCTGCCTATCTGCAGGTAGCCTACAACAACTCTAACATGGGAGATTGTCCTGGATCTGCAATTAGGTGCTGGGAACAAGCCCTACTTTGATAGCTTGTCAGAGACTGAAATGGTTAATGGTTTAAAGGTTGCTAAGAACAACAAAAAACTTTTGTCAAACTGCAAAGAAACAGCTGTTCCTCCAGCAAAGCCTATCCCTCCCTGAATATGCCTACTGTGAAAGAAACTTCAGATAAATGGGTACTATTGTCCAACTATCCCAGGTACACAGGCGTATGCACACCTGAAGCTACAAACTACATTTACAGATAAGGGAAGAGGCTGTTAAGAGGCAAATCCTGCCAGATTCCATAATCCTTCTTGTCATGCCGATGTCCTCCCTTAATGATGACTCTGCTGTGAAAATCCCCCTGGGGAATATTAAAGACATTTCACTGCTAACCTGGGCTATTAATCTCAGATGATGCAGCATGCTGGACCATAATGGACCACAATTGATGCTGACATAACAGGCAGCTCTAATGTCTTAGAAGGTGTCAGAGACGCATAACATGTCCCATGGCACCTTCCATTGTAAAACTCCCTGACCCAGAGGAGGTACAAGGCATTCCCATCTGAGCTTGAAGTAGATAATAACTCATGAAATATTTGAATTTGGTGGGCTTTTCCCACCCCCAAGGATCAAGACCATCACTTCGACAGGACTCCAACCACCATCTTCAACCAACAGACATCAAAGCATCAGCTACCAAGTTTCACCACTGGATCCAGCAAGTGATGACTTTATATATATCTTTCCACTTTTATCCTTTCTTTATCTTCCTTTTCTTATACATTTCTTTAATATTGCTATATTACTATAGATAATAACTGTCAAAATGGCTACACCTGTTTTCCTTTGAAACAAACTTCTAAAATAAACCCTACATACATATTTGCAAACACTGATTATTCAGTGTCATTTCACACTAATCCACGTCAAGGGATTTATTAAAAATAACCCTTCTAGGGTTGGTCGTAACATGGCTCTAGCATTGCAGTGACAGAAGTGACCATCTGTCAGTAACTGAAGTGCAGTGAGTCTGGCCTATGCAACCAAACTCATCGAGTTTCCTAGAGCAAAGATGAGATGTGCTGGGTTTTATTTACTATGAAAAACTATGATAGGATCATTTATCCTTGTAGTGAAGGTTGTTCAATCTGCCAGTCCAAGACCTGCACCAGAGTTTAAATGATGAGGTGTGTACTGGGAGATGATGCATCCACACTGCAAGTAGCCCATATATAAATTCAGTCTTGGTCCCTGCAGGAGAGAAACTACTTTGAGCTATCATTGGTCTCCCAGGTGCGTGGTACACTGCAAAGTGTCAGCTACAGACTGGTGAATTCACATGGAGCAGAACCACCTCCAGGGCACTAACCTGGTAATATAGATGCACCTATCACAGATTTAGTATTTGCATCCTATTGTCTGTGACCGAAGTATTTTAGGAGATGAGGAAAGAGCACGGAAGATGGAGTTCTGCCTTTGTTACTAGAAAACCTGAGGCCACTGCAACATGGTCACTTATGAATACCCTGCAACCTTCAGAAAACTTCTGAAGAGATGTGAAAGAAAGACTATCATGGTTAAAGCTCCTTCTGGTTTAGGGCTAAAGTAAAGGTAGAAATAGTTTGCATAAAAGTAAAAATAGGACTTCCCTCTTTGAATATTTTAATTCTGGGCAGAACTTAAAGAGCAGATGTTGAACTTCATTACAAATCATTTACTTAAAGTAAAAAATTAGTCCTCCAAATATGAAAATTGATGGAAAACTAGAAACATGACTAAACATATTTTGCCTTTATATATAGCTTCATAAAGTATTAGTTTCAATGAAATGGAAGTTAAATATCACTAAGGAAATATGGGCTAATCATCAAAATGTTCTTAGCTTTTAAACCCACATATTTATCCCTAAACAGTGTATTTAAACACCCCTGTAATGTATAGCATTGTATATTACTAAGAATTTCTTGCAAGAAATCAATGAAGTAGTCTGGAAATGAAAAGGAAAAGATAATAATTTTCAGTCTGTTTTGTAAAATATAGAAATAGTTGTAATGGGTTGACCATAGTTGAATGCCAGGGACACAAAAAAGCTGTTCTATTACTCCCCTCTGCAACTGGACAGAAAATATAATGAATATCTCAACATGAGTTGAAATGGTGATGAGGAGAGATCATTTGCTAAAGATCTCAAAGACAAAATAGATTCAAATTTTGGATATTAATTGAATTTACTACTAAAAAAATCAGAAAAGGATAAAGGGAAGTAGAATAAATCTTAAAAAGCCCTAACCCCTCTCTACTTCCCAAGCACTACCTTCTCCCCCGCAGTGGTGCTGTAAGATTGGGAATGGTGGTTACAATCAGTTCATCACACAGAAACTTGAGTCTTTCCCCTGCTTCATTGTGGGGGTCCCTCCCATGGGAGACAATTCTCCATGAACTCCTTCAATGTCCATTCCACGGGCAATAGTTCCCCACAAAGTACTGCAACATAGGTCACTCTTCCATAGGGTGCAGTCCTTCAGGCAAAGCCTGCTCCAGAGCGGGTCTCCCACAGGGTCACAAATACTGCCAGGAAACCTGCTCCAGTGTGGATTTGGTCTGCAGGTCCCTGCCACAAGCCTGCTCCAGCACAGGTTCTCAGTTCTCTCTTCAGCATCCCCATGCTCCTCCATGGGCTGCAGGTGGATCTCTGCACCCTGTGGTCCCACATGGGCTGCAGGGACACAGCTACTTCACCATGGTCTGTACCACAGACTGCAGGGAAATGTCTGTTTTGGCACCTGGAGCATCTCCTCTGCCTCCTTCTCCGCTGACTTTGGTGTCTGCAGAATTGTTCCGCTCACAAAATCTCACTCTGCTTACATCTGGCCACACTTATATCTGCACAATAACTTCTTTTCTCCTAAAATATGTTATCACAGAGGCATTAATACCACCACTGAATGGCTCAGCCTTGGCCAGTGACAGGTCCATCCTGGAGCTGGCTGGCATTGGCTCTGCCAAACATGGGGGAACCTTCTGGCATCTTTTCAGAGAATCCACCCCTGGAGTCCCCCGCTACCAAAACCTGGACATGCAAACGCAACACAAGAGTGAACTGGTGCAAGCCAATCATATAATTTTGAAAAATTCTCATATTCTCCATTTAGAATTATATTTTTTACCTGTTTGCTGGCGATATGAATACATCAATTGGACAGTTCTGTAATTTTAAGGACAATGTTCAATGTGGAAATTTTTAAGTAATGGTAAAAATAAGATGACTTTGCAACTGTATACACTGAATATTTTTATCAAATTCACTATAATTAAAGTGAGAATTAGAGTTAATTATGATTATATTTGTGCTAAGTTCATTCTTCCTGATTCACAATTCTAATTTCCAAACATTACTTTTGAAATGAGCTTTTTAGTGGACCTTTTTGTTAATACTCTACAAGATGAAGCTCTGGTAATTACAAAAATGCTTGCATTATAATCTTCATCTAAGTACTAGCAGCAAAATATTTGGTTTAGTATTTATTCATACAACACATTTTTAATGGTGTTTTTTTAATGAATAACAAATGGAAATGTTAATAATTCCTTAAATATCAATGCTAAAAATTATGTATCTTCCTAAATTAAACCACAAAAACCAACAACTGAAACACATTTAGATCCTACAATTTCCATTAGGAAACTGATGTATCAGGATTTTTTTTTTCTGAGAGCTTATAGCTATATTCAGCTTGTCTAGCTTTTTCCATAATGCTTTTCCTTCACTACTTTATTGGTTTTGGAATAAAATACATGATAACATCGCTATAAATATTTCCATGACAACAGCTGCTCTCCATTTCTCAGTCTCCTTGTCAATATTACATGGCATTTTAAATAAATGAAAATCTATCAATGTCTTTAATGACCTTGCGACTGATTGTCATGATTAAAAAAAAAAACCTCCTAAAAATCACAAACAAAAAACAAAACAAACAATCCCTCCCCCCCCAAAAAAAAAAAAAAACCCACAAAAAACAAAAAAAAAAAGAAAAAAAAAAACAAAACAAAAAGGAAAACCAGAATCAAACACATTATAGTGGAATTTCAAAGATCCATTTGTAGAGTATCTCTGTAGCTATCATTCTTTCCTCTTATTTAAGTTGATTAAAAGAGGTCTGAAAATGAGAATGTTTCTCATATCAATAATAGAGCTGTGATACCCCGCTATGTGATTTTTCCTATTGATGACAACTTTGCTGCTTGATTCTGTTCAATTTAGGGAAAAAAAAATGAAGTTAACTCAAAGGGATATATATTTTACTAAAATTACCAATATGCAGTTATTAGTTAAGAGGGAAAAAACACAAAAGTAAGATTTATAGTCAATTATTTTACTAGAGATAATAATCTCTGTCTCTAATTATATTAAAAAAATCATGCTGATCAAAAATATATAATAAAAACAACCTTCTAAAAAGTATGCTTATATCTAAACTGTTGCTTTTCTGGAATTCCTTTTCATTATCAAAGCGTACCCTGATTTGTACTAACCCCTCATGCCTATAAATTCTGCAAATGACACAGAAAACAGAAGATGACTTCAAAAGCTTGGAGAGAGGATGTTACTTAAAATTTTGAATTGTAAGCCAAATATTTGAAAAGTGTGTTGTAATTCTGGGGTATTTTGAATGTAGATCTATTCTTCTGAACTTTTTGTGTGCATTCTTCAAAAGAAAAAAAGCCAACCCTGTAATGTTTCTATGTTAGGTAGACAAAAAAGCCATTTTTACTTTCACGTAGATGAAAGTGTATCAGCAGCAGACTCTCTCCTGAGACCACTCTTGTGAAATGTGGGAAAAAGGCAAGCTTTTCTGTCATTTTTTTGCAAACTAATACTGATACCATAATACACTCAGAAATCATTTTAATAATATATCAATCCTGAACCACTCTTGGAGCTCTTTTTTTCTTAAACTAATAATTACTGAAATTACAACGTTAGCATGCTTAGAACTGGCAAAGAACCAGTTTTGTTTCATGAAAAAACCTCTAGCTTCTGAAAGCTGAAAATTTTATTAATTAATGGAGGAAAAGATGGAAAAAAACCACAACAGTAGTACTTTTTAATTATGTAGTGTTAGAAGTAAATAGAGACTTGGCTAGTCAACAGCCCTACAGTCAGAAATCTCTCTCTAGATAAAACATATAAGGACTTGTGTTTCTGCTGTTCATGATTTGGAAGAGAAATGAGACTATGGATTTGCTGTTTCAGTACCTTCACCATTTTGTATCATCAGTGATTGTTTGGGTTTTTTTTTATGTTTAGAAAAGAAATAATTTCATCTTAATATGGGTGTTCTCCCAATTATGTTTTGCTGCAAGATGGATATTTTAAATTAAAGGATTTAATTGGAAATGTGTCATATGGTGTGAACACTATCAAGAGCAGCAATAACTGCTTTAGATTCACAAAATTCCATTTTGTGAAAAAAACAGATGATACATGGCTTATATATGCTTTGCATGTAACTTAGTAAGATGACAAATGAGTAACAGATACAGTTGCATTCACTAACAATTCTGTTATTCCAGTTTTAGATTGAGACACTACTGGAAGGGTGCAGCCTGTATGTTCATTTCTCCACTACTCTGGACTGTTATTTCAGCACATAGCAGAAATTCACTTCTGTCTCTACAGATTTACAGTTTTGTGTTAGCTTTGATGTTTTGCTGCTCTGTTCCTTCCCCTCCTCCTTGTTTCCTATGATAATTTACAAAAGAATGGTGGAGACTATTTTGAAATTTTGGATTTGATGCATGAGCTTTTAAGCTTCAGACATAATTAGAAAAATGAGGAAAATGCAGCACAAACACTGGTCTCAAATTTTGTTAATTTGACAAATGAAGTTCAACTTTAATAATTTGTGGAGCTTCATCCTGTGCCGAATGCTATGAGTTTTCATATGATCATAGTGTCCTTTACTCTTTGCAAGGAAGTGAAAAAGTAAAAATCTGTTTGGCACAAAGTTAATTTATGTTCATTTGGCCCAATAATTGTAGAAGCAGGACTGGGCAGCACCGCAAAAACATTGCTCACATTTTTATCTGCTCAGAAAACAAATAATACAACATGACATCTCTTCAATAACTGAGTTTGAAGGGTGACTGATGAGTATCAAACACATGCTAAAAACTACTAACAAGTCTCAAAAAAGAAAGTCAAAAGATTCAATACAATTTTCTAGTAACTAATTCAAGTAAATCTCTGTCTACTTATTCTAGAAATGAGGAAATGAGGTGAGAGGTATCATTTCCTAAACTCAACAGCTCAGGTCTACTGCTTGTGCCTCTCTTTAGTCCTGCTGGGGTCAAGCTAGTCACTTCCGTGAATGTATGGACAAAAAGCTTTAAGAAAGCTCTCATACTGCTGGCCCCAAACACACCCTATCCAGACATGAACACTTGCCTTCTAGTGACTCCCAAAATTTTCAGTAAGAAACTGCTTTCTTAATTATCCTTTAGCCTAGGAATCATACTATTGTTTCAGATATTTATTCATATAAACCTTTTATACCTGAAAAGAAAACCTTGCTAAAAGATTTCCAACTGTACAGTTTCAATTTTTTCTCTCCTACTCAGAAGCTTTAGTAGTTTTCTTTAGATGGGAAAAAAAGTCAGCAATGCATAAATGTCTTTTTTCTTAAACCCATATTTTCTATTCCTAATCAACCTAAGTCCTTAAAACTATTTTCTCACTTGATCTCCTAAAATAGTTTCTAAGCCTTTAACCAAAACTGATGTTCGACTTAATACACAGAAATAGCTTAGCGCTCACATAAGTCTTATCTTCAGTTAATTCTATACACTGGTCTTATTTGAATCCTTAGGACTTATTCACATCAGTAAATACCTGCAAGAATTCTTTTTAAAATGTTTTCAATATTACTTTTCATGTGTATTTGTGTTTAAAAATTAGTTTTAAGGGCTATAGCATTTTATTATGGATTCACTCCATGGTCAATTAGCAAACTTCATAGCCAATAAAAAGTGAGACAGGGACTTTGACCCCACACTATTTATACCCTGGGTAACTATCCTCACCTTTTCATTACTTTATGGTATGTTCTCTATCTCCCTCTTCATTTTATTTTTTAAATTATTTTCTCATCTTCATGGCACAAGATCAGCATTTTACAGATACAGAGAAATATTTTACTGGCAAAAAAACCCCAAAACAAACGAACAACCATTCCCTGCCAGCTCAAGTTCAAACACTTTAAAAGCTGTTAATATATTCTTCTTTGTTGCAATCATTCATCCAACATAGCTTTGAAACAGTCATTTGGATCCAGAACAAAAACAAGCTCCAAAAAGTTAAATAGGTTCAAATAAATATTCACACCTTGCATGCTTATCTAAATCAAACCTCTAAAGCCTTTCAAGTTTGCTCAACATAGATTTTACTCCAGCTTGTAAACTGTTTCCTAAATAGGTCTTTAAATTGCTTCAGATAATTTTGGTCATTCAAGACATTGTGCACAGTGGAATAAAATAAAAATAACAGGAAATCTGAGGCTCACACACACATAGAAGCTTATTTATGTGCTCAGTAATTCTTGTTCCAGTCAGTCATTCTCACAGTAACTCAGATCTGTCAAAATTTTTGGCATAGCTTATCAACATATATTTTCATTTGATTTGTCATCTTATATACATTTATGTACTATTCCCCTCATCGACAAACTGAGTTCAGAGTAATAGCTGTCTTTACAGAACATGCCATTTTGTGATTTTTTTCTTTTTTTACTAAGCTAAAAAGTCACTTTTTCATCTGTGTTCACTGCTAGTTACCTTTATTTCAACTGTTTATATTTTAGAAATTTGACAAGCTGGCATTGGAACCCTCACACTGCTTTTCCTCAGTTATCCTTAGTGTATATACTTCCACTTTTTCTTTTCTTCCAGTTTAGTTATTATTTGATCTGTCCTTGTAAAATTAATTACAGGCATTAAGGCTGCTGGACCATAAATGTCTATGGCTTAAGTAAATATTCTTATGAAAATTTAAACAGGCTTAAAAATTGCTGGAAAAATAGAAAAATAAACCAAAATTTAACCTCTACATCTACATAGGGGCAGATTTCTTCGGCACATGTGTTTTATGAGAAAGTCTCTGGACCCATAATCCAGAGGTTGACTGGTCATAAGCGTCCGTGGTACTTAATCAGAGGAATGAAGTCTGCTTGGAGATGAGTATTTGGCAATGTACCCCAGGGGTCAACACTGGATCCAGTCCTGTTCCACATCTTCATTAATGATGTGGATGATGGGTCAGAGCACACTATCAGCAAATTTGGTGATGACACAAAACTGGGATGAGTGGCTTATACACTGGAGGGTTGTGCTGTTTTCCAATTGGATTTCAACTTGCTGGAGAAATGGGTTGACAGAAACCTTATGAAGTTCAACAAAGGGAAGTGCAAATTCCCATGCCTGGGTTTGAATAGTACCATGCACAGTACACACTGGGCGCCAAGAGGCTGGAAAGTAGCTTGGCAGAAGAGGACCTGGGGACCCTGGTAGACACAAACTTGTATTTGAGCTCACAATGTCCCTCCAATAAAGAAGGTGAATGGTATCCTGGGCTGCACAATTTGATGCTATCAGGTAGAGGGAGGTGATACTTCCCCTCTCAGTACTGGAAACTAGGAATTCTATGTCCAATTCTGAACTCCTCTGTACAAGAGAAAGACATATCCAAACTGGAGACAATTGAATAAATGGCCACAGAGATAAGGCAGAGCCAGAAGTGTGGGGGTACCATGCCTGAGTGACTGTAAAAATAGCCAGAGTGACCCCTTCCTAGAGTGGATGAAACTGACCAGCAAGTGAACAACACCAGAAACTGAAAACTACCTCAGAACTCAGAAGCTCATGTTTTAAAAGATGCCTTGTAGTATAGTTAGTGATTTATTGTATTAGATAGATAGCTATTCCTCTGTATGTTTTTTGGTGGTGGCTGCCCAGCTATCGGTTTCCTATTGATTGTGCATTCCCTAATCTTTTACTGTCTGGTTTATGTGCTAATCCCATTGTCATCATGTGGAGTTAGCCACGCCCCATCTGTGTTCCCCTCACTCCCTGTAAACCCTTCCCCTCTTGGCCACGATCTGCCCCTNCGACGACAGCCTGAGCTCTCTGACCTGCGCAGAAAGCCAGAGCAAAACCAACCGCCTCTCCCCCTGCTAGGGAGAAGATCCCAACAAAGGTCTAGCCACAGTGGTTAAGTGTCTGCATATGCATGTCTTTTGTCTCCTTTGTTAAACATCTTCACCGAGGCTGGGGTGTTGGCTCCAAGCTATTTGGAAGGAATTCCAGACTCAGTCTGAAACCATAACACTCCTCCCACTTTCCAAGCTTCTCCCTGGAATCTATACCTGTCCCATGCTCCATGAATAAATTAGTTCTAGCCTGCAACCTACTTCGGCTAGGACGTTTCCTTTCCCCCCTTCGGAACGTGGCACAGAAGCACATATCATATGGAGAGAGGATAAGAGAGCCAAGACTGTTCAGCCTATAGAAGGGACATCTCATCAATGCATGAAAGTACCTAGATGGAACCAGGCTCTTTTCAGGGGTGCCCAGTGACAGGGCAAGAGGTACAGACTGAAATTTGGAGGTTTGGTATGAACAACTGGAGACATGTTTTCACTGTGAGAATGCGTTTGCATTGACACAAATTTTCCAGGGAGGTTGTGAAGTCTTCATCCTTGGGATATTCAAAAGTTGTCTGTTCATGGAGATACATATTTGAAAGTGCCTTTTTGAGATCTACTCTGATCATAATGTTTGTTTTAATTTCTTATACATTTCAGTTTTAATAACGTTTAAGAAATCAGTACTTTGCTTGAAATAAACTGAAAGTTTATTTGCAGTAAGTCTCCTTTCTAATGTAACACAGGAATTTACTTACACTTTGTGATAAACTTGACAATTAACAAAGACATCAAGTCACATATCAATATACGACTACTGTCATATATTGATATGTGTAGGATAAGTGTAGGTTAAAGAACTCGTTAAAGAACTGGCTCTGATTACATAATTTATGAACCTGAAACTTGAACTTGGAGGTTTATTTTTCATGATGAACCACTGTCATGAAAAAAATTATCTCACATGATTTGGACCTATTCAGTTGAATTTATAATTAGGTTTCAATTAATGTTTTAATATTTTCAAGCATCAGCCCAATTACTCTAATGGATACTGGTGTTCTTTCAAACTCATTTTATATTTCCGCCAGTGAACATCTTGCTCTCTTAAGAATATTTCATTTTCTTTTTAATTTTATTTTAACTCTTAAAGCTGTGGGAAATTATTAAAGGCAATTTCTGCTTTCTGTAGTTGGACTATGAGATGGAGAGGCGTGGTGAAAAAACATTGCTGCACTGTGCTTATACAATAAATCTTTAAAGTCACAACTGTAATGGTGACAACTACTTTTATTTATTTAAAAGATAGTCCATTGGGAATTGATTTTTTGAACTATTTTGCTGAAGCTCCAGCTGGTTTAACATCTTTATTTAGTTTTCAAAGCCAAAATTTCTGCTATCTCAAAATGTGTTTTAATTTTGCAACAGAAGATGTAGTTAAAAGGACACCAGAAACTACAGGCGTTTCTGGGTACAGAAGGACAACTCAGATCCAGTGATTCAAGCCATTAATCTGACTAAAGAGAGCTCTACTCTAACATCAATTTCTACAGTAAGAGTCACCTTCCTTGTCACCTCCTCAAGCTTCACCTTTATCCAGTTGCTCAATGGGGTAACTGTGAAGTGAAATTATAACATTAGGAGTGAGGGATAAGCTCCTATTCTTGGTGTTTCTATTACTGCTCCAAAGGAAAATAATCCAAGAACATTTTCCAAAGAGGCAGTAAATTTCACTGACTTTAAGGTTATTTAAATATATTTCTTTGTTCGGGTGATTTATATTAAAGGAAATTGTTTACATATAGAAAGATAAATACTAATTTCTTATCAGAAAATTAAGTGTTAGTACAATAACTGAAGACATTGTACAAAACCAAAAATATATTGAAAATATATTGACTATTTTGATGTGTGAATTAGAGTAGCAGTCCGGTTTCTATTTGCAGAAACAAGAAAAAGCAATCGGGGGGGGTAGATAAAATACTTAGGATAGTAAGGGCAGCCTAACAGGCTCTTTGTACAACCTGCTACAAATATATATGAAACACAGGCAAAAATAGTCATAGAGACATTCTGTTCACCACCTCTTATCAGTACTGTTGTCACAGAATAACTGCTTGTCTGTTCACCTCTGCTGTAGGAATTCATGTGTATCTGAGAACGTAATGTGGTTGTCAAAGTGACAACAATCTTGTATTTGGTGCTTCAACATCTGAACAAAGAGCTAGTGGAAAATGTGTGAAATATGTTTCAAAAAGCTCTTTGGATGTTAAAGTAAAATTCCCTCTGGACTTTAAAAATACAGGTGGTCAGGAAACGAAAAGCTTTGGTGTTGTAAGGTTCTTGAATAAATATCAGTAACATCAAGACATGACCTATTGACATGAATTTGATATTACAGTCTACATGCCAGCTAAATAATTTCCATTTTGAATGATAATTAAAGGAGGTGCTTGCTGCAAAATAACAGTGTGCACTGCAAAGAGCTTTCTTATCAGAGGTACTGATTCAAATCCTAACCAAGGATAAATTAAGTGAAAATATGCCAATCATATGAGTAATACGTGCCCACCGTATTTGTTTTATCATCCCCACAGAGTTTTTAGGCAGAGGATTTTTAATATTCCCAGGACATCTATAAATTTCTTAAACAAATGTCAGCTGCAAAAATGCTTAACTTGAAAGTAAGGCATCCAAGTGAAGAAAAATCTGTAAAGGAGAGAATACAGAACTGCAGTGTTCTTACTGACACAACACAAGTACATGAGCATAGCTTGTTAGGAAGAAGTTTCAATCCAGTTGCTGTAGGTCTTCTGCCAACTGGTAACTGTAATGGCAGGAAAAGTCATTATAACCTTAGATAAAATGATGATTGCTCTTTTGGGCTGATACAATACCAGCTAACATCACTTTTGGCAAGCAGCACTTTGTCAGCTACTAAACCTGGGTAGGACACCGGGAAATGGAAGGAAATGAATGTGAAATAATTTTGTTGCTGCATCTTTTGATGTTTCTCAGTAAGATATGAAAACAACGGATAGGTACAACTTCCATATTGCTCATTCAATTCATTAATCACTTTGTGATGTATAATAACAGGAAGTCCTTTTTTTTTAATAATGACTTCTATTTTCCTTCTGCAATGTGCCTGTGCTGAAGTGGTTAGGAAAGTGTTCTCTAGTTATGGGCCAAATATTTTGTTCATGTAACTTCACTAACATGGTACAAAATCACCTTCCCATTACAGAAGGAATTTTATCCAAGTAGTTAAATACAGCACTTATAAAGGGATAGAAAAAGTACATTTCCCCCAGTGTTGCAGGGGCCTGTATTACCTCAATCTAATATTAACTTAATGGTAAGAATTACAGTGACTTTTATAGATCTGTTCCTGTGGTAAAAGTGAACCATATGCACAAGACTTGCTAGTAAAGGATTTTCATCCTGCCAGGAGATTACATTATTCCATTTTGATTCTATGTCACTAAAATCACAGGAAAGTGAAGGAAATTAATTGTAAAGGATGCGATAAAATGCATTGAAGGTAAAGATACAATATGTTTCAATGGTTTGCACGTGTTTTTCCTCTAGTTTTCTGTTTGGATGGACTGAAAAGACAGATGACATTTACATCCTTCACTGCAGACACTACCAAATGTGTTACTGCTACCTTCACTTTATCCACATGAAAGGGGGTTGTTTCGTGTCATGTTCCCTATGAACTAAAAAAGCTATCAAAACTATTTTTTTTATTTCTCTTGGTCATTTTACTATAAAGAACACTTCAGCTTGTAAATTTTCTGAAAAATATAACCCCTGCTCACTGTTGTTTTGAAAACTCTCAGCCTGCAATGAGCACTATCATAAACATGCTGATAATAGAAAGAAGAGCAAGAAATAAAAGCAGATGCTGAAGGCTGTTATTAGAAGACCCAGTATTGCTTCTTCTTCTTCTTTGGGTTTTATGAAATGAATGAAAAATAATACATTTTCTAGAGGACAAAAAAATCCTTAATCCTTCAGAATACATTTTTATAGCATGTATAATATTCTGATAAACTTGAAATTTAGTGGTCTGTCTTACTGCTCCCATGAAAACTCTTCAGCTATTATCATAAGCATACTAGTAGATACAGAGGAATCTAGAAGCACTTCATAGATTAAGAATTCAAGTTTACCCTGTTTCTCTACTACACCTGAACTTAGAATTGGGATTGAAACCACGCGGATCATTTAAGTAGGAAACACAGTGTCTAAACCTGGCCTTTGTACTCTTATTAGAACTATCTGAACAAAGTCAGATAAGTGAATTGAAGTTCTCAATAATCTGAATTTCTTTTCAGACCTTAGCCTGCATATGGTTTCTATATGATAAAGATTTTCCTTACACTTTTCCAGCTTTAGACACAATTTTCTGATTGCTCCCAAGTATTCATCCATCCTTTGACTCACACTACTGTAGAAATACAGGACAGCTACCTTGCTGTTAGTTACAGAGAACATTTTATTTGGAATATTGATCTCTAGTGCTGTCAAACTAGAACAACATTTCATAAGGAACATATTTAATCAGGGACTTTGTTTTTAATAAATTCTAACTTCTGAAGATTTTTTTTTTCCCTTTGTTAACTCACTAAGACTTAAAGAATTGTACTTATTACACAGGACTTCAATTGACTCTGGTGGTTTGATATTCTAATACTATATCTCTTCTTTCCCCAGAGAAGTCTGTCTTATTAAAGTATATTCCAAAATTATCAGAAAAAAATTATATTTTTTAGTGCTGCAGCTGTTTCTCTGTCCTAGAATTAAACATAATCAGCTATGTAGCAAAGAAAGTTTTGAGTGTTGCTACCAATTGATCCACATACAATTAAGTAATTGCTCTTCAGGCAGACATCCAATTACCCTCAGAATGTTCCTGCACCTCAGTTGTTGCAGCAGTTCTGCATACAAGCAGATGGACAAAATACAGAGGAAAAAAGTGGAAAGCAAGAGCAAATATTTATTTCATATTGTGCTTAGAACATCACTGGACAGATGGTGCATGGTACAAAAAAGTATTTCAAAATTGTTTCGTAGCTGAGAAGCAAGCAAACACCAGAGACAGATTAGGATCCTTAAACATCTGATCTTTCAAGCCTCTAATAAAGTGAAGCAGAGGTTTAGAGTAAATAAAGTTACTTTTTCCACTTGGCTGTGAACTACTAAATTCTTTGGTAGATAGTACTGACTAGGAAATGGAAAGCCTGTGTATGTTATGTTATCCGTCCAGGAAATACATGAATCATTAGAAACTATAAAGAATGCATGTAAAATTAAAAAAAAAATTGACTTCACAATAACATTTATCAGAGAGGAGAGCTTTTTTTTTTTTTTTAATAATAACATGTATTTTGAGTCAACCTAAGTATTTGGGTAAATGATAGTATTTTCAGACACAGACAGGATATGAATTTTGGACTCTTTCTCTAAACCAGATATTAGTAGGTGTTGTTATTGCATGGGACATATAGTCATTAAGTTTTCTGAAAAAATGCAGTTGAAACTTGGCTTAAGGTGAAACACCCTTAAAAGCATCTTGGGAATGAATCTCTAATCCCCTACTTATTGTTCTAACAAAATCAAACCAAAAGGACTTCAGAAAAAGAGAAATTACCAGAGTCCCACACAGAAACTGAGAATTGTCCATTAAGTAATATGGAGTTTTCTGTCCTGTAAGAATTATTAAGATAGAAATCATGAAATGCACTAAATACTGAATTATTGCAAGGGATTCCCATAAGAATTACCTTAGTGAAGTTGCTGCCTAATTAAATATCCATTCATGCATCTTATCTTTTTTCCCATGTGCCTAGAAAAAAATTTAGTCTCATACAAGAGACTTTGTTTCAGTCCTTACTCATAGAATAACAGGATTTCAAAATACAGAATGGTTTGGGTAGAAAATGACCTTGGAGATCATCTACTCCCAATCCCTCCAGCATGGGCAGGGACACTTCTCACTAGACCAGATTGCTCAAAGATCCATCCAGCCTGGTCTTGAACACATTCAGGGGTTGGTCATCTACATCTTCTCTGGACAACCTGTTCCAGTGTTTTACCACCCTCACAGTAAAAGAATTTTTCCATAAAAGAAGGGGGAAATCACCTCTCTCAACCTGCTGGCCATGCTTCTTTTGATGCAGTCCAGAATATGGTTGGCTTTCTGGGCTGCATGCCCACATTGCTGGGTCATTCGTTTTATTATCTCTATTAACTGTTTTTTCAACTGCAATTTGTTTGCATTGAGTGCACACACATAAAGCTTTACCAACTATTTCAGTTAGTCAGTAAAATGAAATAAAAATCAACTGGCAAAATTTAAAGTGTGTTACTAATCTGAGAATTGCCCTGCTAAAGTACGTTGTTTTTTAGCAATAAGAAATTCCAAAGCTCAGCAACTTGATATTCCCAAGATATTTCTTGGAATTGTCATTGCATGAGGTCTTTACACTATACCTTGTAAATTGGTGGCGTTATGGCCACCATTGTAGATAAAATATTGGATTAATTGGATCTTCAATAGAATACGTCCGTGGTATTCTCATGGATAAGCAAAATTCTCTCCTAAATATATTTTTAAATGGGATTAAATTTCTTTCAAGAATATTTCACTCATACAGGACAAAGGTTATGGTAGTGCACTAACATGTAAAACAGCTATGCTATCAAAAGCTCTTCAAAAAACTTGACTTTATGAACTACTTAGTAAAAAACAATTCAATCCCCGTGTCAAGTCTGATTTTCAGGTGTATTCTTTCTAAGGATATTCCCCCCCACACAAACCACTTAAAACTGTACATCCTTGCAATCATAACCTTCGCTATCTTCTTTGACATATTGACTATCTTTTCTAAATTTCCAGAAGTCCTCACGTAGCACATGATATCAGCAGCAAAGGGGAGAAGGCAGAGAAAACAGCTGCCATTATCTAAATGCTAACAAAACAAAATATAGTAATGACCACCAATTCAGACCTCAAATGATTAAATCTTAAAGAGATGAATAAGAGGGATAATGGTTGAAGAAAAATATTTTGTAGGCTACTTTTATCCACTAACAAAATATACAATCTGTGACTCTGCAATTAGGACAAGATAAAATGCCGGCAGTGATCATAGCCATAAAATCCTTTTATATTGTAGTAACAATCAATTACTTTTGTAACACTCTATGCATCTTGCTCACCCTGCTTTTGTTATGAAAATCCTAAGTCCAGCTCCTGGCCCTGCACAGGACCAGCACCAAGAGTCACACCATATACCTGAGAGCATTGTCTAAACACTTGAACTCTGTCAGGCTTGGCACTGTGCCCACTTCTCTGGGGACCCTGTTCCAGTGCCCTACCACCTTCTGAGTGAAAAATCTTTTCCTGATATCTTAGCTAAACCTTCTCTGACACAACTTCAGGCCATTACCTTGAGTCCTGTCACTTGTCATGAGAGTGAAGAGATCAGTGCCTGCCCCTCCTCTTCCCATCACAAGGAAATTGTAACTGCAATGGGGTCTCCCCTCAGTCTCCTCTTCTCCAGAAGACCAAGAATCCTCAGCTGCTCCTCATATGGCTTCCCCTCAAGGCCTTCTGTCATCTTCATTGCCCTCCTAATAGCTTAATGTCTTTATTATATTGTGGTGCCTAAAACTTTGCACAGTACTCAAGGTAAGTCTGCACAAGTGCAGATTAGAGCAAAACAATTACCTGACAAAAGGCTGTATCTTATATATATAAGCACAAATGCTTTTAATTGAAGCATGGTCTAATGTCTCCACCTACAGACCTGCCTCCCTGAACAAAAGTTAGTCTGCATAGTTATTTTTTTTTCCCCTTTGGAATAAAACACAGTTAACATAATCATATCTGTCACAAACTGAGAATTAAAATGGGATCATTCAAACTTAGACTTGTTTGACAGCATCTTGTAAATTATGGGTTTCATTATGAATAGAAGAAACAGTACAGGTTCTTTTATATTACACTTTCCTATGGAAAAGATCGGAAACAACACAAGAAATGCTGTCACCTGGCTGACCTCTTAGCAAATGAGTATGTACTGTCCTTATTTCACTTATGAAAAACTGCAGTATTTTGAGGGTGAGTGAAATTTAAAAAGCAGTAGGAAGAAAATTGTGGTTTAGATCTTGAATCAAGGGTTCTTTTCCTTATCTTCGCACTTTCATTACAAATGCAAACTGAATAGAAATCCTTTTACATGAGATGAGGTTATTATTCAAATTCTTTGAGAAATAAAGGGAAAGATAATTTCATTCACTTCTTAGTATTTCTTGCACTGCTATTTCATACGTTCTTGTGGTTTTGATCTCCAGCTGAACCAAATACAATCACAGTCAATGAAAGCGGTGACCTCTGTACCACAACAAAGTCAGGCCCAGAGTCATCAGTTATTAAGCAAAGATTTATTGTCTGTTTAATAAACACCCTTCACCTTCTGTATCATAGGAAAGCCTTCTATAAGGATATCAAGAGAGTACCATCATAACATGCTTTATAAGAAACGGGAATATAAACATACAGAAGTCATAACAAAGTAAGTTGCAATTACAGTTTAATTTTATACTTGCACCTAGAATACTGTCTATTCACAAAAGGAGGAACTAACATTAAACTATGCTTAAATTTTTACCTTTTTGTAATCTTATTCCTCTGTTATTAGCATTTTCTTTTTTTTTCAGATAGGCCTAGATAATGTCCCTTGCAAAGGCAGGAGGATTAGAACTAGATGACATGTAAGGTTCCTTTCAACCCAAACCATTCTGTGATTGTCATTCATTCTGAGGCACATCAACTGATGACATTAATATTCTTCTAATGGTAGAACAGTATATACTACTAAGCCATACAATAATAAAACTTGATTCTAGTTGTATGTACCGTCTAATCAATTTCTTGTCAAACTTATGTTAGTGATATTCACCAGACACTTAAATAAGCAAAAATTATTTGATGCTAGGTTTTTATTTCTCTCTAGAAAGCTAGTTTTTTAGGGGTAATAAAGGACTTATGAAGGGTTTAAGAAGAGAGGTAACTTTGTACCTGGATTTTATCAGCCAATTGTAAAGGGGAAAGAGAAATGCAAAATAACAGTCAATCTGAAGAAATAGTGCAGCAGAGCTATCCACCTTTAGCTATATTGCTGCATAGTGCTTTAAAGTCAGTTCTGGGATTCGATATAAGAAAGAATAGTGTGTTCTCTTGCTTTATTGTGTTGGAAAACAAGACAAGAAACAGCAAAAATGTCACTATAAACAATGACTTTCTAGGAAGTGCATATAGAAGTCAGCTTGTGTACATACATGCATGCACACAGACACAAAAAATAAAACCATTTCACCTTTGAGAACAGAAATGTTTATCTGTGACATATACAGAATTTTTCTAAAGCTACCAGTTTTTTAAAGAAAATTCCCTCTGGAGAATAAATGGGATACAATGCAACACTCCAGTTTGCCAGAAGAAATGGTGCCATTATTGATAATGGAAACTGAGCCCATAAAGTAGCAAATTAGTAATGGTATTTCAATTGACATGGCAACAACATAATCATGAGTGTGAAAGTGTTCATCCTTTTCCCGACAAGATTGTCATTGGCTGAGTGCTTTAATTCCTTCTTCTCTGACCAGTTTTAGCCCAATAAGTTTATTGTTCGTGTGCTTTAATGAAAATTTTTAATGAAAAATTGTATTAAAATGCTATCCTGATCTTCTTCATAGTAATCCAAGCTTTGACTAAGCAAGATACTGAAACATGAGGTAACACCTATTATGAAGATTTCATTCGTGAAAGCTGCCAGGTGACAACTACACAGCTGGTGTTCCAGAAATGAGGCATGCCACAAGCTAATACTGAAAACGCAAAAAGCATTCCTTTGCCATGTCTGTCTCACCAGAGGTTCAAGTTAAGAGTCTTCACAGTTCAATATAGTCAGTATTCGATCACTCAACCAGTAAAGGAATCAGTCGTGTTAGTTTTCCCTCTTTACACTTGCCTTCCTACTCCTCAGGACTGGGGGTGACTGCTTACTTGTCTTTTTCCATAAGCTCAATAATCTTCAAATGTTACTGGCTTAAACCCTTGCTAAATTCAATGAAATCTGCAATTCACATAAAAAAAACATATCATAAAATATGTAGCTCCACATAATATGACCCATGGATGAAAAGCCCTGGAAATAAATTGTACACAGTAAAACTAATTCAGTTTTGTTATGTGCTAAATATCCCATTTTTTTCCACGCAGTTGAATAAAATGACACCCTTAAAATCAGCTTTCTTTTTTTCAGTCACTCACAGGCACAATTTTCAATTTCACATATAGACTGGATAACTGCTTCAAAATAAGAAGGACAGCAACAGGCAAAATGAGATCTCCTTGAAGTCAATCATGATAAAAAAACAACTGTTGGATACTTTCAGTTCCTAAATAAATGAGTAAATAAAATTTATTTTGGTTCAAATATAAAACCAACATTAAGCCAGTAATTTAAGACAGAAATTAGACAATGAGACATCTGGAATTTTCATTATCTTACTACTTTTTTTGACAATACTTGAGGCATCCTTGGGAATGATTGCTTTTCTTGAAAAATTTTCCTTGGTTTCTTCCTATTGTCACTTGGAAGCTCTGAAGAACATAAGGCTCAAAAACATAAAAAGAATTTTACAAACAGTCAAGTTTATTCCATAATGTCACAGAGTTATTTAGGGTTAACAGAAATCAGGTGAGTTATTTTACGCAAATCTAAAAAGCTTTAATTGTGTCGTTTTTCATTCAAAACCTAAAGCTGGTAGGAACGTATCGACATTAAGAGAATATAGTTTCCCATAGGGATTTTATTTTTCAGCATTATGGAACACCTGCCACACAGTGGCCACTGTCATCATAAGCATCTCTGAGTGACACAGCAGGTTTGCTGGGAATGAAGAGTGAAATTCCCTTGTATTATGTGAAGATTTGTTGTAAAGCACAAGTGCTGCACTAAACTTTTATGAAAGCTTGGTAGAAGAAAAGCTATTATGAATGATAAAGATTTTAGAATATACTGAGTCCTCAAATCATAGTTATTAGTTTAAGTAAGCATGCTTTTAAAGGAATATATTAAAAGGAACTAAAAAAATAAGAAAAAAAAACCAAAACAAAAGAGTGGTATTCTATAAACAAGCTGAAGCTTACTAACTCACAGGTAGTGCTGAAGTGTTGTACTGTTGCTTCAGTGTGTTTATAATCCCAGATACTAGAAAGTGGAGGCATCAAGAATTGTGCGTCATAGACAATTTGTAGAGGAGTTTAGGGAATATGTAATGAAGCTAAATCCCATAAACATTACTTTGGTCGGATTAATGGCTTTGCTGGAGTAAGTGGGCTTACACCTCAGATATAGCCAATTCCTCATAGCCCTGGTGAATATGAAACTCAGTAGTGTAAATTGACACAACTCATACAAAGGGAAAACTAAAAAAAAATAAATTATGGTCATAATAAAAGTTATCATCTGATACCAAAATTTTCAAGCCAATCATTTAAATTCTTCTCTCTTCTCTTTAAGGAAATTCTGTAATATTTTTGTTCATCTCACTCACTTGGCTTTTTTCCTCAAATGAAAAATCCTTCACTCCTTAATGATATGATGACACCAGCAGGTAGTACACTGGGAACAATGGTGAAGAGCAAAATAATTGATGTCAGAGCCTGACATCCTCACTAAGTGCATTTAGTGGTGTTTTACTTCAGACTAAGTCTAGCCTTGTTTCCATGGACTAGAACAAGAATTAGTGGAAATCTTCCAGTTAACTTATTCTGAAGGAAATCCAGCTTGCAATTTCTCAAAACACTCAGGAACTGTAGAAATGAATGGCAAATGGAAACAGTTTGAAGATTTGCATCCACAGCACATTTCCAATCCAAGTTACAGTGCCAATGCAGTGGGCACCCTCAGATGTCCTTTCTATGGAAAGTATGCCATGTTTTTGATCATTCTTGTTTTGTTTATTTTTCCAAAAGTTTTTCAATGGTACTACATCCTTTTTAAGATCAGAGACACCACAAAACACTCAAAGGCACTGGCAAAACACTGCAAAACAGCAGTACACTGACATTTCTGAGTCAGTTCTCTTTTGCTTTTCTAATGATTTGTGCCACTCAGTTCTCTTTACCGACTACTACTGAGTGTTGCCTTTGAAACTGTATTCAGACCCCCTGAGTAGCTCCCACTAGTCCAGTGGGCTACTGTAATGAATCTTAAATTATTGTAAATTTATGTTCTTAACTTCAAAGAAAAATAATTTTTAGGTATTTATATGTGGGAAAGATGGTAGACTCATTTTACCTCCGTTGTTAACAGTTCTTGAAAGCAAAGAAAAATAATTAAAATCAAACATCACCCTTCATAAGTTAATTTAGTGACATTCATTTGAGGAATTTGTAAATTAAAGCTTCTGCTAAAAGACCACAAATCTATTTTTAATACTAAAAAAAAAAAAGAAATTCCTGTTGAAGTAGAATTCTTTCAAAAAAACTGAAAATATCTCTAATTCAATATTTTTGTAAAATGCATGAGTCTTTCAAACGCAGAAACACATCAATCTCCTTCAACAATACCAACAATTTCTCTGTTAACAAAAGAAACTATTATCTGCAAGGTCTTAGCATGTTACTTTTGATATCAGATCTCTATTCTTATTTTAACACCTATGCCATCCACTAGTTTTGGGACCTAAAATCAGTTATCATCAACATTAGCTTCCAGACCCAGTGAGCAGATTTCTGGAGTCCCAAGACCTTAGAGAACTGCAGAGTGAAACTGCAGAGAACTGCAGTGAAATTTGCTGTAGGACTTGAAGTGTCTGGAAATATTTCTCCATTTGAGGGGCAATAATAAGAACATTTAAGCAAAACATGAGCAGACGTCCAGATGCTTTGGATTATGAAGACTTACGAGAAAAAGTGATGATTTTGTAATTTTTTCTCCACTCACTGTAATAACTATATCCTTAACAATTTGTAATACTATCAAAATCCTATTAAAATACTGTTTGATATACTGTCAGTCTCAGTAGCTGCAACTACACATGAAAAGTCTTTATTACTTATTTGAGCATTGTAGTTCTAAAGGAAAAGACAAAGGTTACACAAAACTCAATCTCTTCTAAGAGAAAAGAAAAGCTAATGAAAAGGAAAACAGGCAAATTCTACAATTGCAAAGAAATAAAGTTCATGGCAAAGGCATGGGATATTTTCTGGAAGCCATGCATCAGCTCTCTCATCTTTTATTGCAATGTATGTCACTCATAGAAGAATTTTCTCAGCAAATACTGGAAGTTCTTACAATGAGGTGTCTGGTATGCTGACTCCACAAGTCATCTGGTAAAAAATGTCCACTGATCCACTTTAGTTTATGGATAGTATGGTACAGAAGCAGATCTGATTGAAGAATATGAAGGGCTTTACATTTGCTCAATTCCTATCAATTAGTTAATTGCCTTTCATATTATTAATCATGGGGAGAGAAGTTTTAGTGTTATTTAAAACTAATGTGTGAGAACTCTGAGTTGGAAAAAAAGGACAAACCAAACAAAATTCTTTTTTTCTTTTTTGTCAGATCTAGAAACATTTAAACCTAAATAAACTAATACCTATGAAGTATTTTCATTATTAAAAAATATTCTCAAACATTCACAAGGTATCTTTTCCTTAGCTTATTTTTAACAGAACCCACTCTTTCTGAATGGTAAAACAATTGTCAATCTGTAATACTCAGGATTTGACATAACATTGATAGGTGAATAAAAGTCTGTAACATATGCAGTACACACATTTTGTTTGTCCAGATAAAGAGAATAGGAGCCTCTTCTGAGTGCAGTGAGGTTTTATACAGTTTGTGAACATAATCAGTTTACAATAGAAAGATAGAAATTATGTATCTATGCATATTACTGGTAGCATCATCTAAACCTTTAAAATAAATAAATTAAAGACCAAATCTGACTCTTGCAAGTATTTATATCTGCCACAATTACTTTGAGCTTGAGTATTTTAATGTTCACCAGCTTCCATGCAATTATTAATTATCCACCATGAACATTTAGTTGTATAGATGTTTTCTAGATACTTTTTACAATGCTTGAAAGTCTGCAGCATAGAAATGGAAATTGAAAACACTTGCAAGTTTACACTTAATAGTTCCATGGTTCTTCAAAGCATAATATTTTTAAAATGCTGAGAGTTACTCAAATAATAATAATTAAAAAAAAACCACACTAAAAAAACCACCTGTGTTTAACCCAATTATTTCTACTGAGATTACAGAATGTACCTCTTTCCCTTCCACAAGACTTAGCACACAAAGAATTGCACAGAGTAAAAAAAAAATGACAGCACAGTGGTTCTGAAGATTATTTGATCAATTTCCTTCCTGTTCTTGTAAAAGTCACTAAGCTCAAGACTCTAAAAAGCCTTCTGCAGAAAAGAACTGGAATAACTTTTTTTTAATTATGGAGTTTGTGAGAGAGTCACACATTACTCAGGAAGCCTAAAATCCTTATGACAGTGTATAACACATCCTTAAAATTCTTTATCATGCACTTTTTTAGTCCAAGAAAATTTGAATTCATGTTAATTTAATTCCATTCAGGGTTTTCAGTATACAGATCTACCTTACTGAATAAACCAAGGGTGCCTCCAACTGCATACAGAAGTACCAGATTTTTGGCGTAATGTTTTTTTGTGGCATTTTTATTGCTGAAACTACAGCTACTGTAGGCTGCTTTCCAGTAACGTTTACACATCCGAATGAGTAACTCTGTATTTAAACATACAAAAAAGCAATTCATCAATTTTTCAAAAGAAATATACTTTTGTTTGTCCATATGGATACTATTATGTGTTATGCTAATGCAATAGCATAATAGTAATAATTTCTATTACTTCTCGTTTTCTGTCTTTACATAACTGATGAATTAGTTTGCTATGCCTAAACAAGGAGTGAAACTAGCCTTGACATCTTGAGTATTTTCCTTTACCCTTTTTATGATTTCTGGGTTACTCACAGATCTTCATATGGATTCAACAGATAAAAAGTGAGTGAATAATAGTACTTTCCTTGCATGTGGTAAGAACTAGGACTCCGTATTGTTGAAATACAAGTAGGAAAGTTGTATTGGGATATTAATACACTCTAAGATGAACTCTACTATATATTTCCTCATCACATTCAGCAGTATTTTATTGATACACCCCCCAGTCTGGTAGCCTGCAAAGGCATACTTACAGTGGATTTTATCCTTCTTTGTATATAGTTAGAGCAATTTTATATAGCTGGTAGAATACTTAGGATGAAGCATATGTAAATGAAGGTCTATAAATGGCATATATGTCCAGCCTCATAAAATTCAGGGGCCACTTTAATTCAGAAGCTTTTGATAACAGGCTTTTTGATTTCATCTGTTCTAAAAGAATAAGTAGATAATGAAGTTGTATTCTATTCTATTCTACTCCCTTTTCCATTCAGATATGCAACGGGATATGTCAGTTCATTTCCCAAAGAAAACATACTGCATGAAGCTGATCTAGGCTTCTGGTTTGGTGGCACATCTCTTTCTTGATCTAAATTTTCTGTAATTCAGAAGTTACAATATTTGAGGAAAAAACAAATCTTTACGTGATAATAAGCATACTTTTTAAATATTATTTTTAAATGAGAATAAAGTGTCCAAAGGCTCTGAATGATCTTTGCACATAAATTTCTCATTAATTAAAAATAATAACAAAAGAAAATCCTTTTATAATAAGTTACAGAGAAGGTGTTTGCTATTGCGGCTATGCAACCCTGTAGTTGCACCTCCTTTGTCCTTCCTGATTTACTTTTGAAGGTTATTCTTGATTGAAGCCATTATTTATCTTTCTGTTTAGAAAAATAAGTGGGTTATCACTCTAATTTTAGACCATCTTTGATATCAAGATGTAGCTTTGAAGGTAAGCAGTGCGGTTTTTATTCATGTGCTGATTACAAAGCACACATCTTACAGGCCATTTCTTTACTAATCCTCGGCCTGAAACTCATACTAAGAGAAAATTGCCTTCTTAACAGAAATCTCTTCTAGTTACAAATATTAATGCTGACATCCCTAAGTAGTACTGCTAAACAGCCCAGAAGAAAAATATAATTTTTCAAATAGGCAAACAGTACTATGAAACTATCCAGTAAATTGACACTATAACCTTAGTAGAAGGAAAGAAATAAACAAAAAGGAAAACTCAAGAGTGAAATGGACCTCCATCAACCACCATAGACTTATAGACCACTATGTTTATAATGCATATCTCTCTCTCTCTCTCTATATATATATATATAATATTTAATTCAAATTAAATATATGCATGTTATTCCAGTATCTGGAGAATCACAGTTTTACAGGTAAAATTATAGCATTTTTTTCAGGAACAAAATAAGGACTGAATTAATGGCCTGGGCTTGTTGGAGTGAGGAGGGCAACAAAAATGATCAGTGGACTGGAGCACCCTTCTGATGAAGACAGGTTGAGAGAGTTGGGGTTGTTTAGTATGGGGAACAGAAGGTTCTGGGGACACCTTCTAGCAGCCTTCCAGTACCTGAACAAGACCTAAAAGAAAGCTCTTTCCCCAAGAGACTGCAGCGATAGGACAAGGCAGAATGGCTTCTAACTGGAGACAACAAACAAACAAGCAAACAAACAAAAAAAGTTTTAAATTGGATATTAGAAATAAATTCTCTATTGTGAAGATGGTGAGGCACTGGAAAAGGTTGTCCAGAGAAGCTGTGCATGGCCCATCCCTGGAATTGTTCAAGACTAGGTTGGATAGGGCTTTGTGCAACCTGGTTTAGTGGAAGGCATTCCTCCCCATGGCAGTGGGGTTGGAACTGAATGATCTTTGAGGTCCCTCCCAACCCAAACCATTCTACAATTTTGTGAAAATACAGACAGTAATGACTTCATTGAAGCTGGCACATGTAAAGTCCAGTCTTCTGATCATTAATTTAGCAAAATCCTTCATCTTTTATTTTGTAAAATATGCTACCCTAACAGTACATTTCAGTGTAAATAAAAATACATAAATAAATGTGTTCTCACGTGGACTGAAAAGACAGAATATACATTCCACAGTAAACGCTCTTGGTAAACCACAAGAATAATTAAATCAGTCTTTATTTTTGGGTATTAATGAGGTAGAATTTTTTTTCTAATCTGAAGAAACAAAAAGCCAATTAGTTGTTTTCAATTTTGTTTTCAAATTTAAGGCAAATCTCTTTTTAATAGAGCCTTTTCTCACAATGCTTTGGTAAAAACACATTTCATAAGACCCATCCTTCTTTAGACACCATGAAACAGAATATGAAATTATATTTATGTGCAAACGATTGCATTTTTCTAGTTAATTTTCAAGATCTCTGGTATTTACATATGACCTTTCCATTTTTATTAAGAGTTTATTGGATTTTTGCATTCTGGCTAGCTAAAGAGAAAGGTAATTTACATAGAGATTTGACAGTTATACACACAGCTATAAACTTCAGTCCATTAACTTATTTCTCATGTAACCTTTATCTGATTCTAAACAAATACCCAAATAAGCAGTATTTCTTGTTTTTCTTTAATTTAAAAAGCCGTTATCATAAGTCCCTACTTATAAAATATCTGGTGGAAGTAAAAGCTGTGCACAAGCCTTTATCACAGCTTTCTCTGGCTCTTAGTGTGTATAGACCTTAATTCAAATTATATCATTCAAGACCAAGTTGTTTATATACTGTTAACGTTTGTGTCTTAACAAAACATGTCAGAACTATTATTCTTTTTTAAAATACAGGTAGTTGGTCTGATTGAGCCATTACATGGTCATTTAATGTATCACATGTAATCAAATAGTTGTATATTTTTGCATGTACACATTGCCAGTCATTACGTAAACATGAGTACATGCAACAGGCACACAGGAAGGGCAGTGTGGAAATTCTAGTGTGCTCAGTCTGTATATGCTAAGACTTTCTGCACAGTTTCTTGACTTCATCTCCAGAACATGGGTGTCTGTCAGCAAAAGATTCCTATAGATAACTTATCTCTGATACACAATGAGATCTTGTGAAAGACAAGACATTGCTTACATTTTTCCTGTTGTATGAAGTTTCCTTGCAATGTACTTAAAAATTTCAAGATGGAAGCTCTCATAGAAATGTTTCTTTCAGAAAATGAAAGGTGTCTTTTCAAAATAAAATTATTTTAAAAAAGGGAAAAATTCTTAGTAGATTTCAGTAGGTAGAATTTTTTCTTAACTTTCTTACATTAAATTTTTTGCCTTAGCAATGCTAACTTCATATCTCACAAGGGTAAGTTAGATCACAAGGATAATTTTGATTCGCTTTTGCATAGGAAGGCCTGGATATATACCAAATAACTTGGGATGGCCATAATTACCAGTTTAAACTGACACTGGCATTTCTTTTAAATAGAAAATCCATTTCAATTATAAAGACACCAAGATACCAAGAATGCTCTATTTTCCAAGACAAAATGTAAATCGTGTAATGTAAATATTGACATATTAATGTCAATATCTAACCATCATGGTTATTTCAGCTCAATCACCTCAGACAAAAATTAAAAGAAGCCTTCTCCTCAAAATAGTTTTAAAACAGAACTATTCTACTCTTTCATAGATAAGCTAAGCAGGTAGAGTTTTAAACAAGACAGAAAATTATTACTGGCATTGCTAGATCAGAAATCACTCATAAATAATTTGGATAGTTTTCCAGTCTCTCTTCAGCTTTTTCATTTGTTTTTGTTTGTTTTATTTTGGGGTTTTTTTTGTTGTTGTTTGGCTTTTTGTTTCATTTTTTCTTGTTGTTGGGTTTGAGGGGGTTGGTTTTGGGTTTTGTTTCGGTTTTGGTTTGTTTGTTTTTTTTTTTCTGTAGAAAAAGAGGCCCTACAGAGTGATGATTCTACAAGGCAGTTAGCTCAACAAAGAGATGCAACAGAGTAGCATTCGGTCCTGGTTTTGCTATTGTGATGCCTAAAATCCTGGAAGATAGGCACTCAGACAAAACATTAATGGAGAAAGATATACAACACCTTTATTGGGAGATCGGAGGCTTCAGGCCTCCTGCTGGGCCCACCAAATGCGCGCGGTTTCAACAAGGATCCCCACATCCAAAAATCCCTGAAGAACCCCGCCCTCAGCAGGGTTACAGTTTTTATACCCTTCTAAACAATTAACATATGAGATATCCATAACCAATCATCATTTCTAATTCCCCCAGTGTTCCACCCATCAGGGTCCCGGGCCATGCCCCCTGGACCTCCAAGGGTTTCTGGGCTCTTCTATTGTTTTGATTTCAAGTTATCTTGCAGGTGGCTCTGAAAAACATCATGACCTTCAGAAAGCCTGAGAATATGTGAGAAAATCCCTTTAGTAACTTCAAACACCCCTTAATATGTGAGCAAGAAAACCTATACCCCTAAAACTCTAAAAATCTACAAAATCCACCCCGAACCTTTAGGCATCAATTGGTTTCTCTTTTTCACTTATTTTTCCTAGCAATTCATTCAAAATTAGTTTTTTGTTGATAACATGAAGCCAGTGCTTTTGTCCTCTTTGCTCTTAGCTTGTTCTTACTGTTTCAATTCAAAGGTGGAATTTTATAGCACTTAATGAAGATATTTCAATCTTGATGAAATACAAATAACTTTATCACAATTTTTAAAAGAATCACTATGGTTATGTTGCTGAGGAGCCGGACACTGACTACTTAGCTTTCGAATTCTGGGAAGAGAATGTGAATGTGAATGAATGAATGGTTATTAGAGAGAATTAAATTTTAACTAATTTAAAAATAAATTTTAACTTGCTAACATAGCTGACTTAGAAAGTAAAAAGTATGTTCGTTGTTTTAGTTTCTTTCTATTCATCCAATGAAGAAATACAGATGTTAGATAGTTTTATTATCAGGATAAAAGAAGTCTGAATTTTAAGGAATTTCTAAAACACAGAAATAAGTTTCAAAGTAAAAGAGATATAAAAGAGATATATTCTGCTGCCTTTGTTGGTTCTATCAGGGAAAAATTCATCCTTTATAAACACAGGGAGTCTTCCAAAGGCAACTGGGATTCAAGTCTTCTAATGATTAAGTGGAATAGTATATGTATTTCCTTCTTGATTTCATTGATAAAGGTGACAAGTAACAGTTCTTTAATCCTTAGAGAGTGTGCTGGGTACAATAAGCACAGAGCAGAGGCTGAACAAATGTCCTGATTTGACCTGAAACTTTAAAGAGAATTCACTCTTTTGCAAACGTCCATCATCCAGAGAATGTAAAATTAAAAAAACAGATACCTATAGAGATTAGAGAACTCCAACATTTCAGCTTGTCCTCCATGGCAATGCACACTGGGGTTCACTATTCTCATTAAGTTAAAGAACCAAAGCCACTGGGTGTGTTCCCTGAGTGCACACAAGGAATGGACATGATTCACTAAAATAGTATGCAACAGTAGTAACTAGTTTTAGAAGAATAGTAATTTTAAGCAAGGTTAAGCAAACGTTATCAGACCTATTTTCAAGTGGCATAACCTAACACTGTATGGAGAAGAGAATTACAGTTAGGAATAAAAGGAACTTTCGAGAAATCACTTTTAGATAATGTGCATTTTTTCCTATTAAGGGAAATATTTACACACTTTGATCTACTCTCTATTGTTACTAGGATTCTGTGAAGGCATGAAAAGAACAGAATGGTTCATGTTATATTTTATAAAAATCTCAGTAGCTATGCTTTGCCTTTGGAATAAGTATAACAAATTCATCCCCGATACAAAAAAAAAAAAAAAAAAAAANAAAAAGAAGAAGAATAAAGAAAATTAAGATCTTTTTGAGGAAAGGTCCTAGAAAGGATACTTGAATTCTGGGTAGTTCTGTGCTAGGAAGTGAGACAAATATTCCAAGGGGTGGATTAAATTGCAGCCAAAGAGAAGTCAAGATTCACAATACTGTGTATTCTAAATTAGGGGGAAGAAGAGACAACCTCACGGTTACAGGCATCCAAAAATTAAGCTTCTGGATTATGATGCTTAGGTTGTGCATCATCAATTGAGAGACAACAATTTACAAAGATAATTCTTTTGAATACAAATGCCTCTAAAACACAGTAAATTAATTGATAATTTTTTCTTTCTGACTAGCTGTGACTAGTAAGATAAATCTATTTTATATGTGTGCTTAATTTTTTTAAAAGCAGTAAAATATAATCACAGTTCTGAGCAACCTGTTAAATAGGAGAACTTATTTATGAAGAAGCAGTGATTTATGTCTTGTAAATCAAGACAAATAAAAATAGGGCTTAAGTTGTTTAACAGAAACTCTCATGACCAAATAGAAAAATTACTTTGAACCACAAAGTAATGTAAATTGCTGCTGTAAACATACCTCAAAATACTGCTTAATGGGAAATAGATTGATAATTACATCAAACACAAAACGTGTATGAATATCTTGCACTTGAACATAATTCTTCAAAGCAGAGCTAGGCTGAAATAACCTGGTATGGTCCCAGTACTGCCAGCAGAGATACTAACACAAGCCCCAGGAACACTTTAGCCATGCTAGTTACCCTGTTTCTCTTAGCGGCTTATTAAGAGTATCAATGTTTCTGTAAAAGACCAGATTGAACAAGAGTGACTTTTGTGGAAGTTCAGACACAAATTGTCCAATTGCAGTTATGGGTGTGTTGTTGTGCTACTCATGTGCTCCCCTGCTATATTTAGTACTGCTCAGTCACTGTGCCATGCTGCTTACAAGGAGGATTTGCTGATCAATAAAAAAGTACCAGGACCCCTAATGTCTCCTCCTTGCTCTCAAAGGGCTGTGTCAATTTTTTTTTTCTTTTTTAAATTTCAATATACTTCTCTGTATTTCTGAAATCATTTCAATCAATATATGTCCTTTCCACTGAAAAGAATCTGCATCAAACCTGATTTATATTCCCCTGTAAATCACCAGTTCCTGGAACTGTGTGCACCTATGATAGAGTGGGGTACTAGATACCCCACAATTAACTTTTTACTCTGATGCAGTTATTATATTGGTAGAAGCAAGAAGATCAGATAAATCACAAGGTATGTTTATTGCCATCAGAACTAGGTTTTCTGGAGAGGAGCACAATGGATTACCGTGGTAATGCAACTGCTGAAAAGCTATTTCCTTCCTCAGCTACGGAGAAACTAATATCTATTCTTATAAGACATTTCTTATGAGAGAAATCATTGAGACACATGGAGCTTGTACTGTTGCCTCTCAAAAATTATTTTAAAAATCATCTATTTTATCGATTTTATTTTCAATATCAGCTAATATTTTCATCAGCACAATTTTGAAACTTCAGGATGTCTGTTTATTTATTAATTTACAATTCATTACTTAAAGACCTTTACATACCACAACAAAAAGAATTAGAAGGAAAGGGTTGTTAGGAAACCCTGTCAGCAATGATAATCTTGAAGTTTTTCTTTGCATCTTCTTCTGCATCTTTCAGGCCACAGCCAGGGGGAACAGCCTCAGGGAGCACAGTCAGGCTTGGGGGACCATATGGGGTTCTAACAAATGCATTTAACAAACAAGCCCTAATGGCTATAAATTATTATTATTATTTGCCTAATAAATTAATAGAACAAGCTGTTCTGAAATGCTTGGACAATTCAGATTTGGAGCTGTAAACGACAAGGCTTAATAAGACCATGCCAAAAGCAATCAGCTAAAATTGTTAGGTAGAGATACAAGCTTTCCTGTAGAGCATGGAGTGTTAGGCATTTGAATTGTCTTCAGAAAAGCAAAATAACTTGGGGAAATGTTCAACCTTTGCTAAATCATTAATGCATACTACTGCTTTGCTCTCAACACTTACATAAAAGACTTCCCATCTTGTGACATATGTCATATTTTCCTGGGAAAAATAATACTCTTTCACCTATAAAATCTTATGGTCACCTTCCAGATACATTTGCAATTTCTTATTCTTCACAATTCATTATTCTTATTTACAAAAACTCAGTTTGTATAAGTACTTCTCTGCTCCCATAACTGTTCCTAAGACTTCACTTTAAAATTGTACCTTTGTTTTCCAAAGAAACAAGAAATGGCCCGTTTTCTTTCAGTCTTTGCTACCACCAAGAGACTGAAGGCATACATGGGACTGGGCTTTCATGGGTAGAAAGTGAGAATTAAGTGTATTAAGTAACCTGACCTACACTCAAAGCAACAATTTTTTTACCCCCTCATTTCCACCCTTTTGCAGCATTCCTTAAATACAGAAGATACCTTCCTTGTTCCTGAC
>WBMV01009007.1:682657-839828 GCA_013396655.1 Campylorhamphus procurvoides | reverse complement strand
GGGGGGGGGGGGGGAGGGAGGGGAAATTAAAAAAAATGTCTCCAAATAAAATGTGTTGAATATAAGAAAAAATTATGTACAAATTGCAAATTTTAGACATGGTTATCAAATGCAAAAAGGACTTTCATCTCCAACTGCTATCAGTTATAGGTGTACTGCTGTGATAGACTGGAATGATGTTAATGTCTTAAACATTGTCAAAATTATAGAAAGACTTTTTGTCAACCTGCAAAGAAGCAATTGCCCATTTGCAACAACTGAAGTACCCCCACATACACCCCACCCCGTCCCAAATATCCCGCTTGACTGAAATTTGGACTGTGACACGAACTTGAGATAAGACTATTGTCCAATTATCTGAAGTCTAAGAAGAAGTAAAAAAGGCTAAGGAAAGAAGAATGTATCCACAAAAAAAAGCCAGACTCAGCTAAGAATCAGACCTAGCTGGGCTCAACAGGTGGTGGAAAAAGAGGAGGGTTTTGGCTGCATGATGGAGAAATCTCTCCATTCAAAACAGAAGGAGTAAACCCCTCCCCACTCTGGTAAGACCATTACACATGGGACATTCACATAAGAGACACCTAAGAAAGGGTCAAAAACCATCAAAGACCCCCAAAATGCTGCCCCCCATACACATTCCTGAGGCCTTCAACCACCAGAGAACTGCTCATGATCCATATAATGCAACAACTCCAGAGTCTGTCACAAGAGACTGTATAACTTCCCCAGGGGAGGTGCCTGGACATCTCCTGAACATATAATAATCCATTGGACTCTGTGTATTGTGGGACCCTCACCACCAAGAAGACCAGAACAAGAGGACCTACTGGATGCCATTGGCTCCACCAAGTGGTCATATGTTTTCTATTTAATCTCTCTCTGTCATTCTTTCTTCCCTGCCCCTCCTTTTTCCTATTTATTTCTGTGTCTCTCTGTGTCTTACATTTAGTGTTAAATATAATCCATACTTACTGACTTACTGACAAACAAGCATATGGTCTTGTTTGCACATTAATTCAGGCAGAGATAATTTTAATAACCAGATCATGACAACTGTTACATATACGACCATTCCAATCTCCATGGAAATCATTAGAAAAATGAAAAGATGTTTTGTCTACAACAAAATACATAAAAAATTCTGGTAGATGAGGAAGAGGAAATAAAACAAAAAAGCTTGTTTTATATAGTGAGAGGTAGCTATGTCTCCAAATGCAAAATCTAATCACTACTTGCAGTGTTGGGGGAAAAAAAATTTGATTGGTAACTGTTTTCAAGCAGACTTCATAAACTGAACAAGAACAGAGAAACTATGTATTCTTTGCAGTCTTAAAGGATGCCCTTGTTTATACACATGAACACACAGACACACATACACTCAAAAATGGAAGAAAAATTCCATAAAATTTATGCTCAGTCAAATGCGTATGAAATATTTTTTATAAACCTCTTACACATAGAGTAAAATAGGAAAACATGTTCTTTCTTAAGAACTCAAATGAAAGTAAGTTGTTTATTAAACAAACAAAAGTATAAAAAGAACCCAATTGAAGACCTCTTCTTAGTTGTTCACTAACAGCTGTGAGGGGGAGCCGGCTCCTCTACTGTCCCATGGCCTCCCAAAGTCTGGAGGGGATTGCAAAATCCCCATGTGGTCAGGAGTAAAGAGATGTAGCACCCCGAGGTAGGAAGGTCATACAAAAGCCTTTGATTACATATGTCCGGGGTATTTAAGCCCTTCGGGCTGGGTTTGGGAGGTAGGATGTGATTGGGTAAGGGTTCAGGGGGCATGGTGTGGTTTGAGGGGCACAGGGGCCAATAAGGGAGCAGGAGGACCAAAACCCAGGGGGAACCCAGGAATAGGGAATGACAGGTGATACATCCAATAAAGGGGGGGGGGGCGGAGCTGGATACCCGGGAAGATCGGCACAGTCTATTTTGAAATGTGTGCTGGGGGTTCTAGGGGTTACTATCTAAACAGGGGAAAACCCGTACATAAAAGACACAGGTAATGTTGAATTATAAAGTCTCTGGCCCTTTGGAAGTTGTCACAGTGGTGGTCTTGTCTCCAGGGGGTTTCCTTTTCCACTATGTGTTGTCTGGATGATCCTCTGCCTCTTTCCTCTATGTGCTGTGGCAGAAGTCTTTCCCAACAGTTCATTATCATAGCTATGAATGAGGGTACTGCTTTTAGAACTTAAAATAGGCAAACAAAGTTGGAAGGATCAAACTGGCAATGCTGTGCTTGGTGTATCCCAGGATGTGGTTGGCCATTCTGGCTGCTAGACTTTTAATATCAACACACTGTTTTTGATATTAATGACTAAATCTCTGCTTGCCATTATGAGCTTAAAATTAAGTCTACCAATATTAACATAACATCTTACTTTAGTAAGTTGGAAAGAGTCTGAGAAAGAATATAATTTTCAGAGGTTTTTTTTCCCTACAAATATGATTGCAATAGTACAGGTGAATTCGGTAAGCTTCAGTCACAAAATAAAACTCTGCATGCTAATATAGTATCACCTGAAGTTCAGCCAACCAGTAAAGCCTGTCTCAGACAGAAGTCATCAAGTAAACAGAAAAAAGTACAAATGATCACCAGAGGGAAATGACGGTGTTGGATGTGAGTTGACAGAAATTTCACATACGTTAATGGGAAGGTGCCTGCTTCACAACGCAAATTACACGTCATCACTAAAGTGATTGACTGCCTTGAGAAAGCATAAAACAATACACAATAGAAAGAGGGAAATAACACTGACAAGTTGCATCAGAATTAATGCAGGAAAGATAATGCCAAGTAAGAAACAAGGAAATAGACTGTCTCAAATTTCAAAGAAGAATCTAGATAAATATTAATTTCAAAATTGAAGACTCTTGCTAGTGTAATTTTATTTAGATTGGGCATCCTTAAAAAAAATAAAATTGAAAAAAGCAGTTCAAAACTTAAAATACCACCTAAATTTAAAAATAAAGATACACGCTGCAAGACAACTGCTGAGTAAGATTCATCAAATTGCAGGTAGTTCTCTACAAGGGCCAGTAAATAGCAGTGATTCCAGAAATGCCCTGTAAAATGGAAAATTGATTTGAGATTGACAATACTTCAAAGTCTTGTGTCATTTTATGTTCTTAAGATCTTTTTCTTTCTGCACTGTATGAACAAGCCAGATTGCTAAAATAAACAGCTGTCTTAACAACACCAAACAAATACACGGAGCTGCTTCTGAGATCCAGCATGGATTAGAAACAAAATTTAAAATATAATCAAAGTATCAAGCATTGTGGAAGATGGCAAAACCAGTGGCACAGCTTGTTAAGCAGTACATGGAAATTGAGATTATGATTTCGTGATCACCATCTCACCAGTTTCTGCTGAAACTCTGTGAATGACAACTGTGGTCAAGTCTGACCAACGATCAAGGTCCTGGCACATCAAGCAATTGCCCTTGCTGTNATGGACACCAAAGAGAAGGAAGCAAGTTGTGACAGAAAATCATAAACAATCCCAAGAAGACCCAGAAATGGGGGGGAAGAAACGTGTACTATGAAGAACATGAGCCTCCAGGTGAGGATGAGTGATTGCCACAATTTTTTGCAAACACACACACACACACACACCCTTTCTTCTTGAGGAAGACCGAATCTGTCAGCTGTAGGATCCAGACGTATGTTGAGAAGGTGAGCATAAAACACAGATGTTAAAAAAAGAAGGGGGAGGTGGCTGGATTTTCATTTTATTAATAACTGTGCTATTAATAGGTAATTTCTGCATTAATTAAAATAGACTATTAGACTGCTCCATTGGACAAATACAGAGGTTTTATCTTCATACATATAATGTGTTCTTTTGGCTATAACAAAACTTTAACAGTAATGTTTTTTCCAGTGTCTGAAAGCTCCAAAATATCAGAAAGTGGAATGAGCTTGACAGAGAGATGCAACAGAGTATTATGAGCAGCACAGGCATGTCTAGTGTTAACACAGATTAGAATGGCTAATGGTGGCTCAGGACAAGGAAGAGTTTCCCAACTGTAAGGTGCTACGAAAAAGACGGGAGTTCTAATGTTGTATGAAATACTTAGCAGCAACAAACATTCCTTTCAAGGGGCTTCTAAATATTCAAAACAAAAAAGAAACACAGAAGTGAGAAGCTTCTAACTGAACATTGTGACCATGGCATTTGTGTTGCTTGAAGATGAGAAGAAGATAAGAAGCATCAGGAGAGACAGTTTGATAAAAACTTTTCTAAGATATTACTCAATATCATATAAAAGATACAACTAGCAAATGAGCAGAAATTAAATAGGGGGAAATTTACACTAAACATCAGGATGGACTATTTTCAAAGTATTATAAATTAATATTTGCAAAATAAGAATCTAATTATTTTTTCCTGCCACATTCTGCCATATCCTGCTTTAATCTTCATTCTTTGATCTTGTAGTTAAGTCAATATTTTTTTGTCAATATGTTCCTTTTTCTTATGGATATCTAACATAGCTAAGTAAAACTGCAGTGATGAGAAACCAAATTAAAAACAGCAGCTCTATTCTTAAACTCTTTACAGTTCTTCAGAAGAGATTGCTTGTTAAAACAGTTAAGCACCTTATAAAACTAACAACTATTTGTGCAATATCAGCAATCATTTTTTTAATGGATTTGTTATTCTCAGCTTCTACTTCATTTCATTGAGGACAAACTTTTGTGATTTTATGTGATTTTAATTAGATATATGCCTATGGATTTTGGAACTTGGTCTTTAAATTTCACTTCTCAGATGTTTGAGTTTTACACTACAAAAGAAAACTAGTTAACAGCAAAAATAATCTTCAAAGGACTTAGTTCTTTCAGTCTCTGTTTCTACTTTTTTTTTTCTTAATGTGTAATTGAATAGCAAACAGCTAATTAATTCATTCTATAGCTGAGAATGAGATAAGGGGTTTTTGTTGAAATACAGAAACCAGTTTTCCATCTCAGCATTTTAAAAATTGGACTGTCTGTTGGACTTTTACTGTCTGTGAGATAATAGAAATGTATGACAAAACTCCTAAGCTGACAACTAAATCTTTTCATGTGTTCCAGAATCATGCACACCTCTGAACATATGCTGGTCTCCAGTCAGAGAAGTTCATCTGAGAGAGTGAATATTTTTATTAAAAATTCTACAATTTCTCTAGCCTTGCCCAGTCGTTTGACCTCATATTAAATTACATGACCAAAACAAATAAATTATGATACACTGATACTATCCTTAGCTATAATCAATCTTTTATTTTCCAGTGAAACAATTTATAATTGGTTTTGTCTAGTTTGTTTTAAACATTTCATAATCCTATTCTTTAATTTATATTATCTCAAATCTCAGTGTCTTTAAATATCATCCATCATAGATCTACTAAATGCTCTCTGCTCTCTCCTTCTGAAGGCTACTTCTTGATCTGAGTACATATTTATTTAAAATGCAGCTTTCTAGCTTCTGAAATATTAAAAAAAATACCCTGACTTTTTTTTTTTGCCAAAACAGAGTTCATGAAAACATAGATTCACAGAATAACCTGGGTTGGAAAGAGGCTTAAATATCATCTACTTCCAAACCCCTGTGATTGGCAGTGATAACTTTCACCAGACTAGAGTGCCATCCAAGGTGGCCTTGAAAACTTCCAGAGATAGGGCATCCACAGCTTCTCTGGGCAACCTGTCTGAGTGCCTAAGCACCCTCATAGCGAAGAGTTTCTTCCTAATATCTAATCTAAATCAACTCTCTTTCAGTTTGAAGCCTTATCCCATGCCCTAAGTAAAAAGTTATTCTGAATCTTTCTTGTGGGGTCCCTTGAGGTACTGGAAGGCTGCAATTAGCTCACTCCAAAGCCTTCTCTTTACCAGGCGGAGCAAGCCTAACTCTCCCTCTCAGCCTTTCCTTGGAGGAGAGGTACTTCATCCCTCTAATCAACTTGGTGGCCCTCCTCTGGACTCAATACAACAGATCAGTGTCTCTCTTGTACTGGGGACCCCAGAACTGGATGCAGCATTCCAGGTAGGGTCTCAGAGTAGAGGGGCAGAATCATCTCCCTCAACCTGATGGCAATTCTGCTTTGGATGCAGCCCAAGACACAATTGGCTTTCTGTGCTGCAAGTGTACATTGACAGGTCATGTCCAGCCACCATCCACCATCGCCCCCAAGTCCTTCTTTTATTTTTCAGAAATGAAGGCTGCTACTACAAAATGCTTTATTTATATTTCTTGTAATTTTATGCATTTTTATTGTAATCTGAACAAAGGATAGAGGCTATTCACTTGTTGACCTTGTTAATAAAGTTGGGGAAATTAATTTTAAAATATGTTTAGGTTTCTTTCAGTTTAAAATTGTGTAACATTGACTTCTGTGGATCCTCATGGTGTTGGGAATATCTGGAAACTGTCTATCAATGAGAAAGATGTTAACAGGCCAGCCGGCCTTGGAGCTGCGAAGGGAGGAAAGAAACTCTCTTCCCCAAGTCTTGAGAATTCACAGAAGAAGAGGTAATTCAAGACTTGTCTAGTAAATCACTAGCTTAGTTTAAGAGCCCTGATTGGTTTAGGTTTGTAATTAGGTTATAATAGTTATCTGTAAGAATTTCTTCACTTTTCCTCCTGTCTGAACACTATGATATGGAACCACCCAGAGCCCCACTCCTTGCCCAGCACTAATGTTATCGTGTTACACCTACTGCCCCTATATATTGTGAAGCATGCTTTCAATAAGAGTTTTCAGTTATTGCCCCCTAACTGGGAACATCTACATTTTACCTGTCACATCATGGGATATCAGAAAACACACTGTCTATAGTTTGATCCACTGTAGATTCATATTCTCAAAGCATAAATTTGTTGCACAGATTCTCATTAGATGCAAAGGAATGAGAACAGAAACACTATCTGTTGAATAAACAATGAAACATAAAATTAATAAGAATGGCTTCTACACTGCTGTAATTTTTCTTAAGTAAACCATGTCTTGTAGTATACGAACCTTTTTCATATAGAGTACCATTCATCTTACCATACATCTTACTTGTGATTTTAGCACCATGAAACATTGTACTGGGAAATATAATATTTATTTTTTTTCCACTGGGGAGAACAGTTTAAACCACTTGTGCATACAATGTGATAAAGAACAGATTACTGTAACTTTGAAATTTCCCCATGTCTGCTCGTAAACTGATGAAAATACGGAGAACAGCTTATTTTGCATGTTTCAGACCATCCTCCCTATTAAATTTATCTTGAAGTCTGTTTATATTAAATGTGACTAAAGAATCTATGCTTTTCTCACTATGAAGTTTTCAGATCTATCATAAATAAGTTAGCTCACTGGGGATACAATGAAGTGCAAACCATCAGGAAGGCATCCAGCTACATGATAGGAATAGGTCCAGAAAACCTCCAGCTGTTTATGCAAATACCGATACTGAGTGGCTGGCACCTTATCAAGGACCAGAGGATCAGTGGCATATTGCTGTACTCTTTTAATGTGTAATGGATGTTTACTGCATCAAACAGGAAAAATAAACAAAAATTCCCAGCAACGTTTAGAGGATTTGATTAACTGGGACATGCAATAGTGCCTCATCTACTCTTATTCAATTAAATTTGCCCAGAGGTTATACTTCGCTATTGCAGTTCTGTATCTCTTCAGACTCAAAACATTTTCTCTTTCTCAAAGCAATTTCTGAAATGCAGCCACTTATGAGTTGCATGTTGCCAAAAGATCTCTCATTTTCTTCTGGGTTATTTTTTTCTTTTTTTTTTCCCTACAATTTCGCTTTTGAATAGTTTTGTGTGTATCTCCTTTATGGTTTTGTTATTTCTAAAGAGAATGAACACATACCCTAAAACGTTTTCAATTCTTCTGTTTAATCACATGACAATTAATTTACTTTATTTCTGTAATATTCTCTCTCTTAATTTTAAGAAAAGTCTAAAAACATGTGCATGAAAAAATAAATACCTGGATCTGAAATGTTTCTAGCTCAAAAAATATCTCATAAAGCACTCAGTCATTGTCAAAGTATTTAATTTTCTCCCAGGGACATGAAAACCAAGACAGTAACACCTGGAGTATAAAAATATAAGTGTTTTCCTAGGTATCTCAGCTGTGCCTTGTCATAGATATTCCCCAGCAGCAAACAATACTGACTGACTCTCAAATAAGAAACTATAAAGGCTGCTGGTTTCATTTAAAGTCATAGTAGGAAATGAGAAGTGTTCAGGCAGATACCATTCCTTTGCTGCAGAGATAAAGATGTATGAGGTATTTTATTTGCTGTAGAAATAAGAATCTTATTTTCCTTCCAAATGTCTTCTCCCTGTTCATGCCTGTTATGTATATCAAGATATGCATTCAGATCACTTACTTAGCATGAAATTTCATCACAGCCTTTTGGGAACATGTTTACACTAAATTTACTTATCCATATTGGATATCTAAAAACTGATGAATACAAAAAGGCTTTGGTATTTTTAAAAATATGGGCACTAAGATATTAACTAAGTTTTCAATTTAAATGATAAAATAGATTTTAAATGCAGAACTGAAACTGCACACCAGGTCTTGCTTGTTCATTTGATATAACTAGACCTCTGTTCCTCACCAAGACTAACATCCAGTACTATAAAGCATTCTTTTCATCTGGTAGAAAAACAAGAAAGAAAACAGAAGCATTTCTTTTTTATGCTAGCTTAAAACATTCTTGAGTGGCCTTGTACACGATCAAAATCAAGCTTGTAACACGCTTTTCATCTTTCAGAAGAACCTGACAGCATTTGCTGTTGAAGTTTCATTTTCCAAGATAAAAATATACTGTAAACAAAGTTGTCATGTTTCCTTCTGAGGTTGTTTGGGTTTTCTTTGTTGTTGTTTTATTTTGGGGGTTTGTTTATTATTTTAAACTTTATTTGTTTTATTCACTTTACAGAGGTTTCTTAGTACTTTACAGGGGTCTGGGAATGACCAAGAGATATGAAAATTGCATTAGTTGCTAGTTAGTATTCTTATTTGCATTAGCTAGTGTTCTTACAAGTTGTTTTTGCCTTTCTTATGTTGTCCATGTCTTATGGACTTCCATGTTGGAATTAACTAGGCGGTAATGGGAAGGACAAAGTTTTGGTCACAGTGGAGGACAGGTACAAGATTTCATTCACTTTCATTCATAATTTGAATGTTATCAAATGGCACAGTGTTGATTTCAGATCTCAGAGGGAAAGAACTATTTGTAACTATACTTAGCACCACAGTTTTGGATTACTGATTGACATATACATAAGTATTGACATGAGGAATAAAAATAAGTATTTTTTGAGGCATTCCTACAACACAATGAAAAAGATTAATTAGTTGCTATAATAACTATAATAATGCTCTCAGAAAGGGAAAACCACTTTAATACCTGAAAGAATTTGCATACTACTAAAACATTTCTCCTTTTTATCTCCACTTACTTCTACGAATAATCTCTGTGTGGGGGAGAAATTTGCAGTGTGCAACTTGTATTCATATAAAACCTGAATGCTTTTAGGAGCATACAGTTATGTAAAAATATTTATATGGAAGTGTTCTAAGTTATTCCTGACTCTCCCTCAAGAAATGAATATTTTTACAGTCTTAGTAAATTATCTTTGCTCTTTCGAGGCCTTCAGGAAGATGTTGGCTTATGTTTCTGAGTTTTTGATTTCATGGCTGACTAGTTATGAATTTAAGATTAATATGTAAAGAAAAAAGACTATCAGTGTTTTCACCTCCAAACCCCTTTCTGCTCCCTCATGCTCTGATTACTGTGTAAAGCAGTAATGTTTCAGGCCTGTAATCAGGCCATCATCTTCTGCTCAGGGTTTTAATTGATGTCTAACATCCAAGCTATACTATTTTCATGATATTCCCTACAATACAGCCTTTCCTTTCTGTTCTGTAGTAAAGCCTATGGCTTAAGCTTTTATTGTCCTGGATCTCCCCATCATTTGGCATGTGCAATTTTCCTATTCCTGAAAAAGAGCAGTTCATGTACAACTATTAAATCATCAGATTCATAAGTTTTATAAAATGTTTTGTTTACTTGTTTGTTTTAAATGACTGCCACGATTGGCCTTTAAAAAGCTGACACTGTTAGTGAATTGCAAAAAATTGCAAATTCTTACTAGCATGTTAAAAACCTGACCAACAAATAATATGTTTCATTACAGCACAGTGCTACCTACACAGTAAGGTTGAATACTCATGTTAGGTATCTCTTCAGTGTTCACCTGATTTAAAGGTTGAAAACAAATGTATAGAAATAACCTTGAAAAGTGATAACTACTCACACACAGAGCTTAACTCTGAATTCACTGGATTTAGGAGCACACATGCCAGTTTCAATAGTTTATTGTGTAAGATTAATCAGTAAGGAAATCTGATGATTGGTAGCTGGGGGAAAAAAAATCGAAGATTAGCATTAAATTATGAAGACACAATTTTGCCTATGCTCTCTATTTTTGCCAGATCAGTACAAATAATACCAATAAAATAGTAATGTTAATAGAATGACATTTTTGCTAAAGTTAATGGAGAGAAATGAGAAATGTAGTCATTCAACCACCCAATATATTGTAGTGGGTTGACCTTGGCCAGATGCCAGGTGCCCATCAAGCTGCTTTATTACTCCCCTTCCCCACCTGACAGGGGAGAAAGAATAAGACAGAAAATGACTTGTGGTTTGAGATAAGCCAGTTTGCTAAGGCAAAAGTGAAAGTTTGGCCATGGACAAATGAAGAGGAAAATAAACAGGTTTATTCTCTACTTTCCATTAGTGGCTGATGTCCAGCCCCTTCCCGGGAAGCAGAGCTTCAGCACTCGTAGTGGTTGCTCAGCAGGCAAACATTGTAAACAACTAATGTCCCCCATTCTTTCTCCTCCCCTTAGTTTTTGTATCTGAGCTGGCATCGTATAGTATGGCATATCTGTTTGGTTAGTTTGGGTCAGCTGGTCTGGCTGTGTCCCCTCCCAGGATTTTGCCCTTGATGAGAGAGGGACATCTCTCATCAATGATTGAGAATGTTGAGACAGCACTGGTGCTATGCCAGCTCTGCTCAGCAGTGGCCAAAACACTGGTGTGTTATCAACACCTTTCTAGCTACCAATGCAAAGCACAGCACTGTGACAGCTGCTATGGGGAAATAAACTCCATCTCAGCCAGACCCAATACAGACGTTTTGTATGTTTCAGAATAATTTATCTTTAAAATTATTATTTCCATGAGGGAAAAAGGGAACTGGAATAACTCGTTCTTGTTTACAGACCTTCCTACTCTTTCAGTCCACTGACTTCATTTGAAGCTTGCTGACCCAAAGGAATCCTAGCTCACTGCTTAGTCTTTTGATCCAAGCTAATTACAAATTCAGAGGAACTATTTCCAATTTTGGTTTTTGGCTGGTTTGGATATTCTGAGACTCTGTGAAAGTAGGATTTTTTGTTTTGTTTTGTTTTAAATTTGTTTATAGAGTGTTGTTTGGGGGTGAGAAAGGGACAGAACTTATTTTGTTTTGCTTTAATTCACATCCCCTTTTTCTCTTTTTATCCTTGTTCAAGGGAATTCAGACATTTAATTTTGAAAAAGATTGATACTGTAGAGTAACAATTTCAGACCACTACAATGTATAACACACTTTCAATGCAGAATTTTGCAAAGGCCTCATGGGAAGTGAGCGTTCTATGTGTTACTGCCCTCAGATATTTGGGACATTTCTGTCTTATTTTTCCACTCTTGAAAAGTCCTAATTGCAAGAAGTTCAAATTACATTTCTAAGGCTAAAACTTTGTTGTAGGTATAATATTTGCACATTAGAAACTGAAATCCATTACTGGCTCAGAGAAATATTTAAAGGTTAACCATGGCTAGGAATTTCAAATCATTATTAGATTAAGCCTGTTGCACTTCTGTCACACCACTGAATGACACAGTTCTATCTGGTACTTTTTGTACTGAAGCACAGAATGGCTTGACCTTTCAATAGGTAAGATATCGATCTGCGAGAGGCTCCACACAAGCCTTGTGAACTAAGTTCTATTTAAGTCTTCAACCAAGAATTCTGTCCCTGTTCTATGAGATACATTTCATTCTTACCAAATATGTAGCAATTTTCTCTTTAGTTTTCTGGAACTGAAGGACTTAACAAAAAAACCTTTCTTTATGAAATTCAGTGTTCCTAACATTATCTTCTTTACTTGTATAGTTTCTTTGGAATGTAGAGGTATTTATTCTGTGGGTATAGGTAAGAGAGCAATTAATGTAAGTATTTTTTACTCTCCCACTCTGCCTTAATATTTTTTAAACTAACTAAACATTTAAAGATGTTTTTAGACCACTTTTTAATGGACAATCCCCATTTTTATAGTGCTCATAAAGCTCAGCCTATGAAGCTGGAGGAAAATGACACTGCTTTCCTCCTCTTAAAAACAATTGTATTATCTGACAGTGACATCTATGCACTGCTTTATGCAATTCTCTGATACGAATATGTATTGTGTGCTTTCCTCAGTTTGAAACAAAATGCTCATTCATATGTTTGTAAAGTCACTACATAAATATGAAATACTAATTAAAACCCAACAAGCTCATTGTTCAGAAATACAAGTTAAGAAAAGAGACTCATACTGTTTCTCTTCACTCCATCCTAACAGGTAATTTCCTTTAACAGTTAAGGGCAAAGCAGGATTTTGATACCCACTAATGTATGAGAAAAGAGAGAAACAGACTTTTTGAGGACAATGTTCCTCTTTTCTTCTCCTCCCATTCTTCTCCCATGAAGTGGAGAGGATTTCCCTTTCCATATTGCTCCCTTTCTTCCTTTTACAGAAAAACATGGTCTGCTCCTTCTTGTTATTTTTTGTATTCCCTTTGCACATGTTAGCCATGTTAGTGACCAAGAACAGGAAAACTGTCCCAGACAGTTTTTAAACTCATGGAGAGGGTGGTTGGGCACAGCCAGTACAGGCTTACCAAGGACAACTTGGTAAGCAACTCTAAGCAACTCTATTGCTATCTATGCTGAGTGAGTGGCACTGTGCACTCCCTCAGAGTTTAGCATCGAATTGGTAGGTTTAGAGGCAGCACCAAATTGAGCAAGACAGTCAATATGCTATACTTTGGGGGTGCACTTCAAAGGAACTTGGGCATGGTGAAGAAATAGACAGACCCTTAACGAAGTTCAGTGAAAGGAAATGCAGAATTCTGCACTTAGGGTGAAATAGCCTCTTGCCTGTGCCTCTTGCCTTTTCCTTGTATAGGAACCTTGTACTATTCTGTTCTACAGAGAAGCACCTGGGGATCTGGCTTGACAACGAGTTGAACATGAGTCCATAGTGTACCCTTGCATCAGAGAAATACAACCAAATACTGGGCTGTATTAGCAAGAGCATAGCCAACCAGTCCAGGAAAGTGATCTTTCCTCTCTATCCAGGACTTGTGACAGTGCAGCTGTAGTGCTGTGTCCAATTATAGCTCTCTAGTAAAGGAAGGATATTAACATGAAGAGTCAGAACGATTGACACCAAGATGGTCAAGGACTGTAGCACTGTGTGGATGTCAAGACCCTACCCAGAGCAACAGACTCTTCCACAGCAAGAGGCCAGAAATCAAGGAAGACTATTTGGTATAAGGAGAGGATTTTTCTTTTAGCAAAAAGGTGTTCAAATACTGTATAATGTTGCCAGGGGAGACTGTGGAATCTCTTTGAAGGTGTCTTGGACTAGATTGAGCATGGCACTGAGTAACCTGATCTGTTTAAACCTGTGTGAGCAGGAGATTAGACTAGATGACCTGCAAGCATCACTATGTTACAGCATCATCCATTTCTATCAGGAATCAGCTCAGTAAAGACAGTGCAGATAAATACGCTGAAACCTGTAAAATAGAAAAAGGAAAAAAAATCTAAAACCCAAGCCAAAACAAAACAAGAAAACCCAAACATAACCACCTCCCCCCAACCAATCAAACAAAACCAAAACCACCACAACCAAGAAAAAAGCCACCAAAATTGCAAAACATTATTTTCATGTTCCAACTTTTGGTTCAAAGAAAGTCTACATCAAAGTCTGCAAAAGGGTGAGGAATTTTCCTAGCAAAGCAACACATGACTGTATTCCTATTAAACTTTCAAATTCCAATTTCACCTGAGTAATCAGGCAAATGCTTGCAAAGCTTATTCTTTGAGGCTGTTTGGTTATGGTTTGTTTTTTCTGGGTTTCTTTTTTCGTTTTGGTTTGGTTTTGAGGAGAGGTGTTTTTTGTTATGTTTCTTTTTTTTGAGGGTTGTTGCTAAACTAATCCACCTCTTCCTTCACAAAGACAAAAACCATTTCCATACAGATACCTGTGGTTTGTGTTTATTTGTGTGCTTCTGACTTGCTTTTCTTAAGGCACTATTTTGAAGGAAAATGTGGGTTAGCACGTAAGTATTAGAAGCCATACGTGCTTTTATTGCAGTCATACATCTTTAGAAACATGTTTTCATAAGCAAGTGTTGCAAGGAGGCTTTTGGGTTTAACAAATACACATCAGAACAGAGTGCGTTCCAGGAATCAACATACTGCAGTACAGAAGGAAAGAACAGAGCTAACTGCTTCAGTGATACCCACAGCAGCAGGCTATAACAACAATAGCAGTATCAGCAGCTAAATATCCTGGTTTTTTTTTCCTCTCCACTGTTTATAAATGAGATTGAGCATATGGGTACGTAATTAAGTTTATTTCATTAGATCAGATTAGAGATCTCCAAACAATCATAAAAAGGGTTCTCTGCACATAATGCTTTATATAGGCTTCTTAAAACACAAGTTAATGTATTAAAATGCACATATTCATCTTGACAAAAAAAAGTCTAATGCCTGCAGTTTTTGCAGAGGCCTTTTTTATGATCACAATGACTTTCAGAATTTAATGTACAACTGCATTATTTGGTGAATATTCCCGTTTTGTTCTATTCTCCTGTTCTTATCTCAATTTCTAAAAATTCTACTTTTTATCCCCTTCTAGCAGTTGAGCTAATTGGGGCAATTCCCTTCCACTCAAGGTGTTCCAAGAAGCCAATTTTCCTTCAGTTCACATATGCAAAACACATATGCAAAATCTTTCTGAAACACAATTTTTCTTCTCCCCACTTTTTGACATTTCTCAGCTCTATCTTCTTTTCCCAGCTATCCCACCACATTCTGAAGCCTAGATAATTCCAAGACTAAGGTGATAAATGAATTAAAATAAAAGTTTTATTTATTTCTGTATGTAAAGACCACTTTGACTCTCATGAAGGTACCCAACTTTTACTACATGTAGCTTTAGATTTCTAAACACTAAAAACTTAACTGTATGTCACTAAAGACAATCACGTATCAAAGTTCCACAGTGGGTGAAACAGGATGTCCCTAAGACATTTTGTCCCATGAAATCATGACTGCAGAGCACGCAGGAAACTTGCATTCTGAAAGGCTTTCTTTCAGGATATAAAAAGCTTTTCAACAGCTTATAACTTGCTACTGAAATCTGGAGTGGAATATTAATTATCAAATTATATAAGAAACCATGTGTAGAATTATTTTATTTCATTAATTTCATAATACCCAGTGTCATCCAGGAAAAGCTGTATGATCTATGCTCCATATGTTACGTGTTCCAGAAAAATAGTGATATAATTTCTTAAGGAGATAATATGCATACAAGTTTTTTAAAGGCAGTAGTTACAAAGACAGCTGAAAAAAAAAAAGAAAAAATTTTGAAATGTATTTTAAATCAAACTCAAGAAAGACTGAAGCTAAAAGAGCAAACTGAGTATTTTCTGTAAATTTCCTTCAAATATACATGACTCTTTTAGAGTTTGAAAAATAGTCATGACATCTCAATTTTTCTTGAAACAGAAATGTCTACCTTGACCAAATTTAATTTAATTCTGAAGAATATAAAATGCATAGTTTTATACTGTATTTTGACAGGATTGTGCATTTTTTTCTTTGTATCAATTATTAAAAGTACAAATTAAAAACTATCTTAGAAACTATACCTTATTCTCACTGTTTTAAATTAATATGAAGAATTTTGCAGAGCAATATAGATATGCATGGGGACTTGACCACCCAAAACTAGCGGGAACACTTATAAATCTCTTTAGTTTTTCCTGTTTCAAAGCTAGTAAAATGTTTTGTTTCATCCTCACAGTGAGGCAAAGTAAATGTCAGTGAAAATTGGGAAAAAACTTGGCTTAGGCCTGGCTTATTCAAGGTAATCAGGTAATTCAGAATATTCTGTGGTATTGTGAAGCTGATAGTAGAAATTTCATGTTTTCCCATCTCAAGGAATTGTATTAACACATTTTTTTTCTTCTTATGCCTGGCAAAAAAAAAAAAAAAAAGAGAAAATATATTCATAAACTAATGGGTTTTCTCCAAATACAACTGATATACTTCCTGTTATTGCTTTACTGTCTTAGGCTTTTTTAACTACAACACATTATAGTCAATAGAGAAAGCAGGAATATTAGAAGGCTGGTCTCTTCAGTAACAGCTGAATTCATAAAGGCAAAACTTTTGACTTTCACTAAAAAAGGGAAGATATTTGGAGTCAGGTGAAATCTTGATTTTTTCCAGTTCCTGCTTTCTATACTGTTTTCCTTCAGTCACTTCATTTCCAAAAAGACTGTCAGTCTGGAAAATATGATAATTCATTTCACCACCCAAAATTACATATATACTGCATACATGCTGGACAACACGAAGGTTTTGCTTTAACACCCTTTTTTGTTAGTGAACCATTTCCTTTTCCTAGATAAGGAATTACATCTAGAAAGATTCTTCATGTCAGCACCAGATGACATGTCAGAGTCTCACAAGAATTAGATAGAGAACATCTCTGTCTTCGAGGTTGCAGACATTTAATAATTTCTTCACTATTCTGGGCAGCTGCACAGTGACCTCACACCCATCACCTGTGTCTGGGCTGTCAGCCGCAGTACTTGGTAAGATAAGGGGTACTTTGCATGCTGCTTTACCAAGAAGAAATGCCACTAACTGTGACAACAATCCTAATTAGTTGTTGAAATACCATTGTGAAGATCTGTCACCAGCGATTGCTTCTCTCTTTAATGGTTCCTTCAAACAGAAGCTCTGTTTCAGCTATTTAGAAAACGGCCAATATCATTATCATTCCCTGCGGGGCTTATCTAAGCACTCTGAAGGATTACTGTCCAATTTTACTTTTAAGCAACGTTGCAAAACTCATGAAATAGACACTTTTCAGGGAAAAAATAAAACATTTTCACAGCGAGAATTTCAGCCGCAGGAGGTTGGGAGCAGTTACATACCTCTAGGCAAACTATAAGACAGCAATTATAAGGAAAGCATACTCTGAAGGGGAGAGAGGGAACAAGATTTTAAGAGAATGAGATCAGTAGAGGATAAGAAGTAAGAAAAGGATTAGATTCAGAATGAGAAACCACACATTTGATTTCCAAAACTTCCTGTTACTATCAAAAGCTAAGATTATATCACACGTTGGATGAGGTCTGACTCGGCGCAGACCTGTAGGATAAATCTGTTATCACTGACAAACCACAGACAGCTGTTTGGGTTAATAAATAACTGCTAACAAATGTAATATTAACATTTTAGAATGTATTACCATAAGTTACACAACCTGGTTTTGTTTGCATCGTATCTAAAGCCAGTCTTCAATGTCTGAAAAAGCTGGTCCCTAATGCTTAGAGAAACTAATGCTACAGACATCCTAAACCTAACCTAGCAAGTTAATGCTTAGAGGATGAACAAGATACTGATTTAACATCCATCACTAAGACAGAGAAAGATAATTTAAATAACAACAAAAAAGTGTGAAGTGTGTAATAGAAATGACTGTATCAGCCACTGATAAGCACATTAGCATGAGTTTATACATACTAACAGTATCAATTGCAACTGTTTTAGAGGATGTCACCTTAACAAATACATATTACAAAGTACATAAAATACTGATCAAATTATGGTTAACCTGTCCATAGAACACAGTTATTTAAGTAATTTAAATTAGCATTTGTTTTCTATTAATAGTTTTATTAGCTTTTGAACGGTATTATAAAAATCTTTACATTGTTTTATTAAAAAATAAAAAGTGAATTAGCCGCCATAATGAATATTGCTAAATGTTGACAAAGTTAGTTTCCATTATTTGTAACTACACATTTCAGTTATTTTAAAGTTGTCTTATTAACTCTACAGACAGGCATCCATAGGTAATTTTCTCCTAAAGTGCAACTAAAATGAACTAAAAATTTGACAAATAAAAGCATGCTCTAATAAAATTCATCTTGAAAAACTAAATCAGGAAATAACAATTAAAAAAATAGGGATTGGCAGGAAATAAAAGGCAGGTTTAGTGTCTGCAAAAGTTTAATTTTCACAAGTACGCATTTTTTGTCAGCATCCTTGTGTGGCAGCTGGGAGGTTTGCTCCCCCTTTTACCATCCCCCCCCAGCCACGTTGTCCTCAGACGTCCCAGCAAAGAGACACACAGTGGCCATAGGAGAGGGAAGCAGAGAGAGAGTTTATTCACATGGCCAGGGTATATAAAGGGCTTTAGGGGATGCTGGACACAGCCTACAGGAGTTGAGGGTTAAAGAACCAATGGGGAAAGGGTTAACAACGGACCTATAAGGGGAGTTTTCACATAGCCTGGCCAAGGTACATTCTTGCATACTAAGTGTTTTCTGTCAGTGATCTGGGGAAGGAAAAGGGTAACTCAGGGAAAAAAGCAAAAACTCCATTTTACAATACCGTAAAAGAGGCATTCTGGCTGGGTTCTTCATCTTCTTCAGAGACCCATCTCCTGCATGATTTATTCCACTTCTGATATTGTGAGTCTATTCCCACATCCTTCAGAGTTATACAGCAAAATGGGAACATTGAGTCCTCAGTTATATGATTCTATGTATTCTAAGTGAGCTCAAAATGTGTTGTGTGCACTACATTTGTTGTTCTGAGGAGAATTCAGCTTATAGTTCCTTTTAAAAACAAAAGAAAAAGCCACCTGACAAACTACCAACCAAGGAGTGAGAGGAATATCTTTGTAGTTTGCAAATATTATGCACTTCAAATAGATACTAAATACATATTCTCTTCAGATATTAGAAAGACATTTTAATTCCCAATATTATTTTTCCAAATCTATTTATTTTGGCAGACTTTCCAGTCTGGCTGTGTTCTCCACTCCTTCTGATCCTTTGTAATTCCCAAATTCCTACTGTCTGCTTCCAGTTCCTGCCTTTACCTGTGTGATCCCTCATCTTGTTTTCACCTTGACCATCTCTCTCATTCTCCCTCCTAGTCCATTCTACCTGCCTGATGTAACTTTCCCAATATTTCTCAGTCATTTTCTCTCTCCTCCCCACGTCCATGATGGTTCTCCGTACCCTTCCCTTAACTTGTCTTTGTCTCTTGCTCAGCCAGTTTCCAGTTTCCCTGTCTCAAAGACTTGATCTTCTGGTCTTCATCCTCAAACACATTTCCTCTTTAGGCAGGATTCAGTTCTTATTCCTTCAAAAATCTCTACCAGAGTTTTCTAACCATCACAGCAGATAGGTACCAGAAAAGAAATCTTAGGGTTTCTTACAGGATTTAAATCTGGCCTGTAGTGCACAGGTGTTGGAGGCATAGAGCAAGTCACTCCTGCTTTACAACCAGGGTTCACTCCTGCAGTAGGGAACGTGCAACGCTACTCAAATTCTGCAGTCAAATAAACCCTCTTTGCAACATAATAAAGTGACAGCCTGACCAGATCTGGAAAAACACAGCCCTGACAAAGATTTAAGGATTTCAGGCCCTCCCTCAAAGCAGGAAAGTTACACATATTTTCAACAATAACTTACCATGTTTAAATTAGAAGACTCCTATATAATGTACTTTCCCAATACTCACATTTTTAGAAAGAGCTGTGCTCTTCTGGTTGACATGTTTGCCTGAATAGGGAATTATTTCAGTTTATCCTAAAGGACTCTGAGAAACTTTTCTAGAAAACCTGGAAAGGAGCTGCCTCCTATTCCCAGGTCATTGCTTAACTACTTTTCTGAAAACTAACATATAGGAATATGTCATTGTAATAGAAATCCAAATCATTATGATAGTTGAGCCTGAAATAAACAGACAAACCAATCCAGTAAAATAAACCAGGTTAATTCTAGATGCTTTCCTTCACCCACTTAAAGAGCTAGGATATTTAAAGGCAATCTGTCCAGACACTGATATCTGATACTAGCAAAGAGCTCTCCAGTTCCAGGCATGCAAGAAGAAAAATAATCTTGACATAGCAGAAAGTAATAGCTGAGGAACTGCTGAGGACCGTTATCATGTAAGGCTGCTGTCAAGAGCGATTGAAGTGCCCATTTCCAATTCTCTAGTATATCACTGGTTCCAGCACCTGCAAAGTTATTATATCTGGTAGTAGTTCACATTATGTGAAAAACTTCCATTTCTGCAACATTATCATTGCAAGACAAGGATTAAAACATTCTTGGAATTATATTCCAGTATTATTGGTTTGATGATGACAGTGATTTCTTGACTTGTTTCTTGACAGAAACATTATGCTTTAATAATATCGATGAACGGAGGTTCTCTCAAACAATGACCTAGCAACACAGTACCTACTACAAAATATGCAGTAAATACGCAGTAGGAAGTCCTAAGGCATTGCTATGACCAAGTTTGATGAGAGAATATTTTTCTGCACAGTGCTCTAACCCAAGTAATACACCACTCTGGGTCAATCAAAGGCAGAAAAAAACAGCAACAAAAGAAAATAAAGTAGGCCCACATATTGTATTTCACAAGACTCAAGCCATAGATCTCAACCTGGAGTGAAATAATTCCATTTTATTTTGTATTCCTGAAACTGTAAAAACAAACAATCCCACTTACTATTTTAAAAGACGAATAAACCCCATCATATTTCAGAATTCTTACCACCTATAACATTTTTCATTGTCTGAAAGTTTCACATTTTTTACATCACATTTGACATTAATTTGTTTGTGGTTCTTATGCTCCCAAGTCCACGACTTTCCACAGGTCAAACAGGACTAATAGCTCTGGTGGGGAAGCTGGCTCCTCTACTGTCCCATGGCCTCCTGGGGTCTCTCCTGGGGTCTGGAGACCCATGTGGTCAGGAGTAAAGAGGTGAAGCAACCCGAGATTGAGTGATCATAAAAAAGCCTTTAATTAGTGGTGTCCAGGGAACTTAAGCCCTTCGGGCTGGGTTTGGGAGGTAGGATGTGATTGGGTAAGGGTTCAGGGGGAGTGGTGTGGTTTGAGGGACACAGGAGCCAATAAGCGAGCAGGAGGACCAAAACCCAGTGGGAACCCAGGAATAGGGAATGACAGGTGATACATCCAATAAGATCGGGAGGGGGGGCGGAGGTGGATACCCGGGGAAAAGGAGCATTCTTTTCACATGAGTGCAGGCGGTTTCTAGGGGTTACAGTTTAAACAGGGGAAAACCCGTACATAAAAGACACAGGTAATGTTGAATTAAAAAGTCCCTGGTCCTTTGGAAGCTGTCACAACGCTGGTCCTGTTTCCAGGGGCTTCTTTCTCCACTATGTGCAGTCTGGATAAACCTCTGTCTCTGCTCCACATATGCTGTGGCAGAAGTCTTTCCCAACACAGGACATTTTGGCTTATGGGCTTGAATATCGCTTTCTATAGTGTTTCCTCCTTCCCTGTATAAAATTTCAGAGAGTTCATGTATCTCTCTTGTGAAATTTTATACAGTATTTAGTCCTTACAAAAGTATCCCTCTTTTTAAGGAAAACAGTCCATTATAAATTATTTATGTGTATATGTTCTTGTGAAAGAACTTGTATAACATATAAATTACTAATTTAAATAACTTTTGTGGATAATTTCTTGTGAAACACCCTCAAACAGGGGGCGAAGAAAATAAAATTTGACTTTTAAAAGAAGCTGTGAAGGATAAGTCAATATCAAATAAAAGGAAATATCTACTCTTACCCAGAGATCAGATTCAGTAAGCAAAACCAGGAAAGATTTCTGTAGGTTTGAGATAACATATAGGAGGTTTCGATCGGATTGGCTTTGAGTGAAGTACGGAAGGATCACATCAGAGATTTGAAACTGAAGAACAGGCAGATAGCAGATTCTTTTCTTTAATAGATGCTTGCCTCTCATTTCAAGATACCCAAATCACACAATTTGTAAATCCAGTTGTCAGGGCATGAAAATTTTGAGACTTCTGAAGTAGAAGTCACTTAACCATCTGTCAGGCAGGAATATCTGCTATGGAATAAAGCTTCTCTGTTTAATTTCAGCAACTTGTTACATAAAACAACTGAGTAGGGGCACTGTGCCATATAAAGCAAGGAGTATTAAAAAAGTCATATAATGTAGCAAGTGTATGTGAAACAGCTCACCCAATGACAGCCACAACAAAAGAATAATCATGTAATGGCTCTTTGAGAGTTTATTTTCAGTGCATATGCTTAGGCATTACATACTGTTTATTTTCTAAGCAGCTTAGCAGACAGGAGGTAAGCAGAATGATGACTATAATTCAATATAAATTACATTTAAATAAAGTTTGGGGTCTGACTTAAGCCCTTAAAAGTCAAAATATATAAGGTAAGTCTCCAGCAACATCCTTAGCTCAGCTGCTATCTTTATTTTCTAAATGTGGAACGCTCGCTTATCACAAGCTGCCACACCACTGGACAATGTAGAATTGGTATGAGGGAAGAATTAGTCCCAGTAGCTCCTGAAGAACAAGATTCCAAACCACAGGCAATTTGACACAACTTGTAAAATATTGTTTTCCATATATTTTTTTCACAGTTAAAAAAACCTGTGGGGTTGTGGGGGGTTTTGTGGTTGTTTTTAGTTTGTTTGTTTTAATATCTATTCTTTCATATTTACCTGATACAACTTACTAAAACTCAGCAGATTGGTATCTCAGTAAAACAGTATTATCTCTAATTTAGACAGATGTGAAACAGAAGGATTATGTAGTTTGTTCAAACAAAAAGTTACCCCAAAATTTCGGTGCCACAATACAGCATTTTACCAGTCTCATGAATTCCAGGTAAACCCTTCCAAACCACTTTAAGCTTTTTGATGTTGTAAAAAAGTACTATTTCAGAGAATAAACATAGGAACATGCCACTAGAGAATTTAAAGGAGAGGTAAAAAGAAAAAAAATCATCTTCAGAATTAACTATTACAGTTTTTTATTCCATTTCCATTAAATTATAAGCTAACAAGCCATAAAACCATCAAGTGCAGCATCATATTTCAGTTAAAGAAGCTGGAAACTGGTCCTCTGCACCTTTGATGAATTATGATACTTGATTGAGCATCTGTCACTGCAAATATTAATTTAGGGATGAAATGTCTCAAACAGACATTCAAGGATTACACCCAAAAACTGTCACAAAAGGAAAAAATGAGGCAGACTAATGATTTTTATTTATTTATTTATTTTAACTGTTTAGTTAGTCACAGGCTAGAATGCCTCCAGGTCTACACCTCAGAGGTAGAAAGACAGAGAAAGGCTTACAAGCAGAATACAAAATATATGGATGGGAGAAGAGTGGATTTTGTCAGGCATATGTATATAGCGTGTAGGATAAATGAGTATTTCCAAGAACTTGGAGTACAAATAATAGTGTTTAAAAAAATAAAAAAAATAGAGAGAGAGAAATCAATAACACATCCTCTGCCTGTCCATAGGATGAACATTCATGGAACATTCATGTAGATAAGTTAGTGGAAGATTTGATAAATACATGTAAGAATGATCCATCTTAAACACAAGAAACTATCTCAGGCTCAAGAAGAACTGGAACTGAATTTTTGTCAGCAATAAGGATGCACACTAATAAAATCTCTGTGGTTCCTTTGCTCTTACCCTGTGGGCTTCCTTCTGCAACTATTAAACACAGCATATTGGCCTTCATATGCACGTGGTTTCTAATACACTGCTTTTCACAGTAACTACAGGTATTAGAATAAAATTAGGTAAATATGAAGAGAAATTGTTAATTTCTACAGTGATCAGTATACTCATATCTCTTCCAAAGACTCTAATTTTAAGAAACCTATATGGCTGGGGGGAGTGAATATGTTATCTGTTTGTTATCATTTTGTTTTGGGTTTTTTTTGTGTTTGTTTGTTTGTTTGTTTTTTAAGAGAACATATATGCTATACTTAAATGGCTTTTGCTTGTTATAGCATTGTTGTTCTAAGTGCAGTCAGGTTTCTGTTTATTTATCTGTTTTTAATTTGTCTTTCCAAGTTCCAGGACTGAATGAATTTACTGTTGCAAATGGGCATGGTAGCAATCTCACTGATGGAGTTCTGTGAAGGAGTAAAAACATTCTGCAGGGAGCCATCACCATCAGGTAGCATACCAACTTTCTCTTTTCCATGCTGCTAAGTTGGGATCTTTTTGTCTGTAATCTGCGATATTAGGAAGAGTATAATCAACAGCAGTTACTAACTTCTTAACCAAGAGCAGTTACCAACTTGCACACATGCTTTACCATATTGAAACAGTCACTGGGAGTCACATAAAGAAATGAAAAGGAGTGAGAAGGGCAAAGGCGAGAAGGAGACACAGTACAGACACTGATTCTGTTTCACTGAAAGATGAATGTTACTGAAGTAGTAATCTCAAGATTGCAGGAAACAAGCAAGACATTTTTTAACACTAATGAGATGAGAAAATCTGTTATTTCTTCACTCTGAAAATAAAAATTCCAATCCTTATTACTTAGTGATAGAAAATGAACGTGTATCCAGGCTAATAAACCCTTCTACTCTGATTTTACTACTTTGGACTCAACACCAAAACTTTCACATATGGCTGAATCTTATTCACTAAGTGACTCAAAACATAATATGTAACTAGAAGATGAACAGCTATGTGCTTCTGTCTAGCACATATCCAGGGTTAATTAACACGTACCCAGGTTACTTTATCTTTGTGATATAATTCAATTTTACAATACCTGTATCTTCTTATTGTTATCCTAATGAAGGCTAAAAATATCAAATGGAAGATGAGTTAATGAAAACACAAAGCAATCAACAAGACAGAGTCATAGATTACCAATAAAAAAAGAAACAATATGTCAACTCACCATGGCTGATGTTTTGACACATTTTTCCATCTTTTTATTTTTTTTTAATTAAAACCCCCAAAGAACAAGAATATATACCAATGTTATAATAATTTAATTAATCAAAATCCTACAAAGTACCTTCCATTTTCTTGTCTCTCTTGAAAAAAAAAAATCCAGAAGCTCATTAAAGTCTGAAGACAACTTCAGCAACCAGACCTTGGAACGGAACACATTTCTACTGGGTATCAATAGGACCACATCTGTCTCTTCTGCACTACAGCAGCCAGATGGTATGGTTTTAATGCCCCTGCCTTTGCACTGAAGAGAAAAAGAAAGAGAAAAATAGTGAAGTATATGATGAAATTAAGGTTCATATTATTAGATCTGACATATACTCCCTCCCAAAACACATATGAATGGTTGCTATGAACACCAGAAGATATTCAATACTGTGTGAAAAGAGATTATCTAATTAATTTGACTATTTCCTAACAGACTATTTGACATACTTCTTCTGGTAGTGACCAAATTAGGTTAACATGGACAGTAACAGCACATACAGATAGGACATGGCCTCTTTAGAATAAAGTTTTTTTTTTCTCATAAAGTCCAGAGAACTCATGAAATTAACTTGTGATGGCAGAATGACATCAATAGATCCACTCAGCTTCCCTGAATTGATATGGTGTGGATTTAGGGAAAGTATTCCCTGTCAGACTCTCTGGTCAAGTCCTTTAAGATATCCTACATGAAGAAAGTTTAATGCTTAATACCAAATTTACTCATTTGTAGACATTTAACGTCTGAAGGGATTTCAATGTAGCAGAGCAATACAGCAGTGTACTAAAATGAAAATACAACTACTCTTAAGAGAATGTAGAAATTATTCATATATTTTACTGTATAAATTATATAGACAGAATTATAGAAATGTAGAAATTCTATAAATGTATCCCTTTACAGATTTCCTCCACTTTGTCAAATGAGTCATTTTAGCAGGTTGGGTTTAATGGAACTCTATTTTCTTGTCTACCAATATAGCTGGTTCATTTAAAGGTTTGCTGGGCTTTATCATATCACCTTCTTTGGAGATATGCATCCAGACAGTGTAAGACTAGAACTGCACAGCATAGAGAATGAACTGGAAATAATAAGTTATTGCAACCTGGCCACTACAACATAGCACACTGACACAGACAAACCCTCGCTAAGAGGATCATATGTGCTCCTGTCCAACACTGCATACTGTAGATGCAGAAGTTTCCCAAGGATCTACAGGGACTAATCATTAGATGGCATTTATACAACACAAAGGCATGTGCACATGAATTTACTGCTATCTACAGGTAGGAAAAAATCTATGCACATTACATTTTGAAGGTGAGCTGAACAATAAATCAACACGTGATACAGTTTTGCTGAGTATTTGTTCTGAAAGCATGTGCCATATGAAATTCTGACTGTTCAGCGTGGTAGAAATGCATGTAGACACATAGCAAATTAGATGGCTTACAGTGCTAAGTGAAATTGAAAGTAGTTATATAACTCTGGACGTAGCCAGGATTTCACATTTTTGACTTCTTTTCCCCCATCTTCAGATGACTTCCCTAAGGCTGAGTTCTATCTACCTCTCTCCGGTGGAAGTACTCTACAGTCAAAATAGCATTTAAGAAGCCTAAGGGTTTGTATAATTAATTTTGGGATTAAGGACATTCTGTAGCACATGACCATGTGTCCTTTTGATTTGATGTCATAAGCTGAAACTTGTCTCCAGCCCTCACCCTGTCCCTGCCCACCTTCCACAAGAAAAGGTGGCCATGCTGCATGCTTCACCCACACTCATCCATTCTCCTCAGAGAAATCCTGGATAAATTAAGGCAAAGGGTTTATCTTATATCCCAGAACACAAGTGTGATAAAGACCATACCTCTCTTCCTCAGGTCTAGACACAACTGGAACATGCCCCAGGGAAGGCACTGCAATTGGCAGAGGGGATGTGTCCCTTACTTCAAAGGCTGAACCTACAACACAGTCACACTCTTTCAGCTATGAATACATTATTCAAAAAAATTGAAACACAGAGAACAAAACTAACTAGGAAAGTCCATCAACATTTCAATTGCAAAATTATTACAGTGTTGGGTACATACTACAAAAAATAAAGCTACAGAAAACATATGCTACAGGGAACAGTTAAAAGGAAGTTGTATGAGAAGGAGATAGCAATTTACAGTTTCCTTTCCCACCTTCTGATTATTTAGTATCTGTTAGCGCAGATACTGCACCCAAGAAGAATATAAGCTAGATCTTTCCATTACAGAAATATAAAGTGAAGCTACTTTGAAAGAGAAGAACTGGAACAGTCATAACTTAGGTTGGCAAACACAGCTTAAAACTTTGACACCTTAGGACACTTTAAATTAAATTTGGAATAGGCCAGCTATGCAATTGGGGAGAAATTATTTGTCTCAGATAACTCAATGGTGAGAGGCTTGCTAGCGCTCAGTCAGTGGATGTTTCTCTTACCTTTTCTGTCCCTCTTCATTGCAGGATTGTATATGTATGCCACGCGGGTATACCAAACTACCTTTGCCAGAGTGTAACAGAGCACACTACAGAGTCCATCAAACTGGCTAAACTACTGCTATCTGAAGTCTTGAATGATGCTTAGCCCTGTTAGCCCAGGAACAGATCTGAGAGCTGAATTTTGCCTGCTGATTAAGCTAGGTGATGTGACAACACAATACACCTATGCTGTAGATATCAGTATTGCAAACAAATGGTGCTGTTTTCTGTTGATACACCTAACTGGGGTTTCTTGCTCAGATGTCTCTATAGCATATTTCAGTAGTTGGTTTGTTTCTGAAATAAGAATCTTTTAGGCTGGTCTATTATAAGTCCCTTGTATAAATTTAGTTAAGATAGAAATGCAAACAAATATTCAAATTTGATAAACTCAGACTGAAATATATATTCTGAAAAAAAATGGATTGAGTGAAGTCCTAACCTCCATTTTTTGTTTGAGAATGGAAGTGGAATAGTGGCTGGCTGGCTGGCTGCCCTATCATGTCCTTGTCAGCTCTGCCTCCTTGTTGCATCTGATGCATTGAAAGCCCATCTAATTCAGCATGGCAGCACTGTAATCTGTGCTGCTCTCCTTCTGGCATGTGTTCCTTACTTCCCTTTCACAGAAGCAGATCAGTTTCATGGCTTCATTCACTAGATGGCATGTAGTCAGAGACCTGCTCAAGCACAGCATGCATCTAATACCACTCCACCAAGGAACTGGAAAGGGTGTTCCTCAAGCAGTGAAATTCTTTCACTGTCCTTAAGCACAAAACTAATACGAAATGTATTACCTGTTTGAGAAGGTTGGAAACTATTTTTTTCAGTGTGATTTTTTAGCTACCACTCTGTTTTCAAATCCATGACACTTTCTTAATTTTTGTACAGAAAACCTTTCATGCTTTTTTGTTTGTTTGTTTGTTTGTTGTTTTTCTTTGTTTGTTTTGGGTTTTTTTGTTTGGTTGGTTTGGTTTTGGTTTTTGTGTTTTTTTTGGTCCCTAAGTATTTGTAGTAGGTGCACAGGCGAATAAGAAAGCAAATATTCCTTCAGAATTTGGTTTATCCTTGTCATCACTGTCAATTATTTTATTAATAAAATAATATAGCTTTTTTACCGTATAACCTTAGAAGCCATGACACGGAAATTAGTTTTCTAGGATTAGAAAGTTTTTTTAAAAATAGGACAATAAATGTTTGCCCACATTGTTCTTGTGAATGACTGATTTCACCCTCATAGTATGCTTTCCTCTCTGCAAGGGGAATTTATTGAACAACACTAACTTGACTTCAAAAGTGCTGCTAACTCGAATAAACCTCAATGTTAATTGACAACGTCATGCTGAACCCAAGCAGCATTAATGCAAAGTTAAATTTCACTTATCAGCAAATCCTATCACCTTACTGTTTCACTTCAGCAACTTTTGAACAGTACTCCTCAAGGGATGTCAGTCTCTGAGCAGGCACTCCCTACTAGAATAGAGAATACTTTCTGTCCACAGACAGAAGATCCACCACAATCACCCATCCTAATTATAAGACATAGGGAATCCAAACAATCTGTCCAGTTAATCTGTCCTGGGTGGGGAGGGAGTTGGGGGTGGGGGAAATGTATGATTAAAATAATTGTTTATTTGAAATGAATTATTTTTAGTATTGTCATTTCTGTCAAGATAAAACATAGACATATCCACATAAATTTTCCTTCATAGAGGATTGTCATTATTTTTGTCTGCTCTTAATCAGGACAAAAGTGTGTTGCAACGTTTCAAACCTGGGTCAGCTAGGTATCTTCACTTTAATTTTCACTTATCTCTAACTTCACCTTATTTGAACCTCTGGATATATGCCATCAAAATAATTATCTAAAATACTATTACCCAGCTAATGGAAAGCTATATAAAAGCTATATATACTTGTATTCTGTAAGCCACAGAATACAAGTGGCAGAGATACTCAGAGATTTGAAGAAGTGTGGCTGGACAGAATCAAAAGCCATTCAGGACCATATCTACCAAGGCATCAGTAGAATTTTCAGTGATGAAAAATATTCAGGGTAGCAAGCAACATGGAAAAAAGAAAACAAAGGATTTCCCCCATGAAGAGGCCAAGTGGCAGAGCCACAGCACCAAGAAAGAAACAGTACCTGCCAAGAAGCAAATGGGCATGTACATGCAAAGTGGAAGTTAGGTGCAAAAGAGATTTATTAAGACTCTTACCTTTCAATTCTTGCACTAAACCACCTACAAATCCAAAAGGACTTGATCTTCCCTTTTGCCTTGAAGTATTTCATGCTTTTATTTATATGAGGTTTTCAGCTGTCTGTAGCTAACTACTCGGTTAGATGCAGGGTGATGATAAAAACACAAACCATTAAAGGAAAATAGATCCTAAGCGGCACTACAGCACTCATTTTTGAAGTAAACGAAATGTAAAATACACAGAGGAAAGAAATGGCATTTCTTCAATGACACCTCGTACTGGCAGCTGATTACGAGGTTTAGAATATCCTTGCAAGTATTTTTTCATCTCCTCAGCTCTATATTTTATCTTGTCATATTTTATTGCATTTAATTACTCCCTCATTTAAGAAATTAAACAGGAAGATTTCAGAAGTACTCAGAACTTTAAAATTATTTTCAAGAGAGTATATCTACTTTTTAGACAAAAGTTTTATCAGGAATAGTAATTGGAAATTTCTGATATTCTCTCCACCCTATTTTTTTCCCCATCAGAGTTCCCCATTTACTTTTGTCAAACACTCTTCTTAGTTGTTTTGGAATTTGAAGTTTTCCAAAAAAATGTTCAAAATTTACTTTCTTAGCAGATGAAAGAATTGTGTAATATTTTAAGGCAAAATAGCCAGTGTCATTCATTGGCCTATGCTGCAAGGGTTGAAATATCCATGAGCTACTTCTGAAAAAGAATACAAACTAAATAAGAAATTAAGTAACTTACACATGGACACAGAATTGTTTGTATATATATATATGTACATATAACATATATATTATATAGTATATATTTGGATATTGACTATATATTTATGCATTGCATATTATTTTTTAAGGAAAATAACAATAAGAAAGAGAAAGTATATATTATATTCTTCTGTTCAGGCAGTGTTCTGTGATAATGAGGTATGGTATAAGAGCTACTTCTAATTGAGAGAAAGGATTTATTCAGATAGAATAAGAAGTACCTTAAAGTCTGGCTAGATCATGGAATAACACAGCAAAGACTGAAACTGTTATTGCTAACAATGTTGTTCTAACAAGCTCCTGGAGCAAGAATGAGCTAGAATTTGTAGCACCAGGAGAGGTCTTACCCTTTGCTGCCCCTACTCTGATCTGTTTTTTTCTACCACTGTGAATCTCTTTCTGTGAGTGCCACTGACTGGTGTTTGCAGAACTGCACGATGAGCCAGAATAGCGTAATAACACACATTGAGAAACAACCTCTTCAACACAGTTTTAACCCAGATCTGTTGCCAGGGTAGTGCATGGCTGAATGAATACCTGTGGCAGCACAAATGAGATATTATCAGTGAAATGCATGGAGGGAACAGCAAGAAATGTGGTGGAAGAAATTTATGCCCATTTAGGCTATGACTTAATTAGTCACCAGCTCACTTGACAGGGACACTAAGAACCTTATTTGAGTGTCACTGAAGTCTGCAAAACCTTCTACTTATCTGTCCCTGAGTAACTTATTTATCTAATACTGCGTATTCTATAAATCTGATGAAAAATTAAGATTTTATCTATGGATATGCTTATGACAAGGCTATTAAAAAAAAACAGGTTACCGACTGTGGATCACCTAAATTCCCACCACACCTTTGAAAGGTTGACATTAATTTTCTGTAGAACTCTGTACACCAGCAAGCTTGTAGTTTCAATGCAATTTTCTTACATTAAACTGTTATTCTCTGCTCTGTTTCTCACCTTTACTGTATTCCAGGAACTATGCCAAATTCAGATGAGTATAAGTGAATACAGCTCCATTAACTCACAAGTTTCACCCCAGGTGATCCTGACCCTTGGTATTTCACTAAACTGACTGCTTTATCTTTTAAATAAATAAATAAAAATATACAGCTTCTTTAACATATAAAGAACAATTATGATCGAGGTAGAGAAATTAATGTCTTCACAGATTAAACAGTAGAAACACTCTCTGGGGAGAGTCTATTTCAGCTACTTGTAATTCAAAACAGCTGTCCAGATAAAAGAATTGTATAATTAAGTTACCAACAATTTAGCACCATTTATGCACTTTTAGTAGTGCCATAATAAACTGCAGGTATCTGAAAAAATTGAAACTATATAACTGAAAGCATCACTATATTACAAACCCTACTTTTCATACTGTTTTTGATTACTACTGTTGGACTATGTGCACTTAACATATGGTCATTTTAAATGCAAATATTAAGGATATAAAAAGGCACAGTCGCACACAGAATTTTGGATGCATCCCAGGAACTAAAGTGGTTTGGTAATAAGACAAAATCATATTAGTTGCCCAAGCATAATTTTGCTTTGGCTATCCGAATATCAATATGCATTTGGCAAAATAATATGAAACATGAAGGGGGCCTTAGGAGAAAAATTTTTGCTATTGCCCCTAGAGAAGGAAAGAGAATGAGAAAGAACTGACAAGTTATAAATGATGAATGGATCGATACAACAAAACTAATAATAGCATGTGGTACTGATTACTTTTGAAAGCAAAAGGTAATAGAAATTATCCAGAAAGTTTCTCTTGTGATGAATAAGGCAAACTCACTTGGCTCTATAAACGATATTATATTTCTACAGATCTGAAAGAAATGAAAAAAAAAAAAAAGAAAAAAATTGCAAAGGTTTTTTTCTGTGGGATTTGATGAATCAAAAAAAGAGTTTAACTGAATAAATGGAAAGGTGGTTGACAATAAACAGCAACTAAACACAATTATGGTCATTGAAATATAACTTAAAGAAAAAATATCAGATAAAGATTAAAAATACAAAGACTTAAGGTAAGGGGGAAAAAATATATGTTTGTATGTGGTTTTGGTTTTTTGAGGGTTTAACAGAGCCAGAAGGTTTGATGAAATGTATGCACTTCAGACAAAGTTACAGGGGACTGTGTCAGAACTCAGAGCAAAGACATCAAATCATGAATATCTAAAACAGCCAAACTCCTTTTTCATCTCAGATTGCCCTGGGGCTGGGGAAGAATTACCTATCTGAGGTCCCACTTCCAGCTCTGAGATTCCAAGCTCCCACTTTGGTGAGCCTTCCCTGCCTGCACCCAAAGATGATGCTGAAGTCCTTGGGGATGCATGAAACCTCTCTCCTATCAAGCCCCTTTTTGTTCAGTAGCTACCATGAGAGGAGGAACAGTCCTTTCACCATTTAAATTTCAACAATTTTGGACTGCTAGAATTATAGATAAGGAAAAATGTTAATTGAAATCTTTCTGCATTGTTTTGTTCTACTTTTCTCTACTACTTTATAGTTATATTTTTCAGCAAAAATGTATTTCCTCATTCATTATTGTAATTATATTATATACGTAGACATAGTTTCTGTAAATATAAAGTGAACACCAACTGTAAATGATTGAAAGGTTAATCCAGGTTTTGAAAAGCTTACAAGGTTTCTTAAATTCTGACGTTCTTAATTTAGGCTTCACTGAAAAAGTAATGTTATACAATGGAGCACTAGGACATGATTACAGTTTCTAAAAAGCTTTCCACACTACTTAGCTCTCATAGTCACAGATATACTATAAATCAAAACAAGATTTTTACATTTATTGCATTTCTCTTGAGCCTTTTACTTACTTATCTGAAATTATTTAAAATAAATTTATAGCAGATAGAAAAGCACTCCTTGAATGTAGGAAAGCTGTTTCAACTCAAAATATTGTAAAACCACATATATTTGAAAATACATGTATTTGCCTGTATGTACACTTATACATGAATAACATATATTTAAAGAAATGAAGAGATCTAATTTGGACTTATAAGGCATTCATGTTTCTAATGTCATTAATTCTATGTGGTTTCTGTGTCTTGAGCATTTAAGATATAAACAATTCATATTTTCACATCTTTCTACCTACAAAAACAACACTTTTCTACCATTTATCCATTACAGTGCTTTCTGTTTCAGGACTCTGAGACTTGAGAAAAACTTAAAACACTGACAAAATTGCTCTAGGATCTCAAGAATTAGTATATTTTCAGAGAGAAATAAAAACATTATATAAATCTTCACAGAATTTATGTACTCTGTGATAAGAAATTTAGGGACTGGGCATAGGTGGGGACCGGGTTATGCTCTAGTGTCTGCTATTTTTCGGTGAGTCTAAACTTTCCTAATGGTTTCTGACATTCTCTTTCCTCTGGCCCCCCACCAATGCCTGTCAGGCTGGCTTAACTTTCTCACTCTTTGGCTGCCTTTAATGTAACAGCATAGTATGATGTAAACAAATTCTACATGTTTGCTGTAATCTGAAATAGTCTAGGCCTAAACTACCCTGCATGATTCTCAGCCTTTTGCTGTGCCTGTCAATATCAAGAAGTTCAGCATGACTGGCATGCATGGACAGTTTTACGAGTTTCAATAGTTTTGAATTTATGTTTTGATTAGGACTTTTATTACCATATAATAAACAGTATACAGTGTTCAGTTGCACATCCTTATTTGCTAACAGATGTAGAGCCTAAAGTCATTGAAGGGGTTCTCTTACCAGCCTATCATTAAAGGGATGTTTTGTTTTTTTTTCAAAAAGAACAATTTCAGAGGGACAAAGGAATTTTAGGACGATCTCAGGAGAGCAGATGTAAAAAGCCACATAGAGGAGAGAAAGGGGGAAAGTTAAGAGTTGAAGTGAAATAATACTGTTGCAATCAAGAGTGACCAAGTGCCTGAACAAACCTAGCTGTCTCTGACTGCTGTGGTGAAGACATCAGCTGTTGCTGGTTGTTACTGGCTGTTACTCCTCACAAGGACTGAGATGAGCTGTAATCTCTTTATCTTTCAGTCACCTGTGATTCTCCTGTCACACTGACTGTTTAAGTAAGGTTGTCTAAAAGAAAATGTAAAACCAAACCAAAGGAATTCACCTTTCTGCATCCACTACAGACATTTCATTCTCTCTCCCGATATTCTTCAAGTCCTAATGGAGGAGTGTCTCCTCTTGCTTTCACAGTTTTTAAAGGTAGAGGTATTTAAAGTATTAATTGCATTACCTGGAAACTGAATTAACTTGTATATTTGTGTAATTCAGATGAGAATTGAGTCCAAAATATTCAATGCTGGGAGCCAATTAAAGCTTTAATTAGGAATAAAACAGGAAAGGAGTAAGGGATTCACACCTTATTGGCAGTTTCAAAGCTCAAAATTACACTTGCAGAGAGGGAGGTCTTTGTTCTACATTAGACAAAAAGAAATATGCTTAAATATTTTTCTCACAGTAGGAGCCTTTTGTCAATTTGCTGAAGAAATTATGCTAAAAACTATACAAAAGCAAGTTTTTCTTACTCTTTCACTTGTCTGAAAACCAGAACTAGACAGAATTAGATAAAAAGAAAGGAAACTTTCACCTTAGAAAATCACTGCCTTCCATTAAGGACTCCATCAATGCACATTATAACAGATTAAAAAAATTCTGTTAGCCACAGGGACAAAGAGAGTACATACTAATTATTCCTTTTGATCTTCACTTGCAGGAAGACATTTGACAACTGTCAGAGATAAAGCTTACAATTAGGCAGCTTTTTTAAATAATTAAGTACACGAACTGAAGCTTTCCCTAGACTTTCCTTTTTTTTTTTTTTTTAATACTCCAGCTGAATTATTGCCAACCCAGCTGAGAAGTCACATCCAGTTATTTTCCCCCTAAAAACAAGCTAACAAGCACTAGAAGTTAAGTGATACCTATTTCAAGAGCTCTCTTAATGACAGAACGAAGACTTATGGAGGAAAGCCTGGAGAGTGTTATGGCATTGACTTGCTGTGCTGAAGAGCACCTCCAACACTGACCTTTGCCTTTGTTCTTCAGATCTACCAATGTCAGCAGAAGTCAGGAATAGTTGGATATCATCAAACCTAATTATTTTTCATAATATTTGACTTATCTGGAATAATACTCTTACTTTAAAGATGTAGATGTAAAATAAAGTACTATTTCTAGAAATAAATGTATCAGTATACCTGCCTTAAAATGTATTTCTTTTTAATATTCATTATGTGCTTATCTTATCCATAAATCTAGTTGAATTAAATATAACTCCAGATGCTTATGTAAATCATAAGATGAAAAAAACCCACAAACTGTGAATCTCTTGAAAGTTCCCCATTGTGTAAAAATAGGGTATATTTAATGAAAATTTACTTTGTGAATTATTGAAATCGATGGTCAATAAAGGGAATGTCTAGAATTATCCACAGTATTCAGCTATTTGAACTCACTTGCTGTAAAATGTTATCATTTCTTTCTTACTTTCACAAAACAGTTTCATGCAGCTTAACCTTGCAAACCTGTGATCCTAATCAAACCTAGATCTTCCACAGCAGCCTGATATAAAAATGTCCTTGATCCCAAGCTAACAGAAATAGTTGAACATTTTTGCCTGTTTCAAAAGTTTTGGACTAGATCCCATAAATATTATCTTAGTTTGGTGCAGTTGTAATATAATAAAAATTATTTAAAGGGCTTTAAAGTTCAGTATAATGCTTTCAGAGGAACTCACACATACAAAAAAAATAATCCATGTTAATATTCAAAAAAGCATTATAATAAACTGGCAGTTAGGAATATTAAGAAATCTCATTAAAAATTTGTAGACTATTTATTCTTGTATTGGCTTTATGTTTGGTTTGCGTTTTTTTCACTGGGAGAAGGGGTTGTTTGGTTAGTTGTCTGTTTTGAGAAGGATTGCAAAATTCTGGCTTTTTCTGAAGTCAGTTTAGCTCAAGTGCTTTATAAACCATTCTATTGAGCCATACTTCTTCTTTGAGTTTCATTGTTACAACAACAAAAGACTTGGAAACAAGAAGTTGTTTGAAAGTATAAAACTACTTTTCTTGCAGTCATAATGAATCCTGGAAGTGGTACAAGTCCTCTTCTGTCATGAGGAAAGAGACTTGCATGTATTTGAGAAATAAGATTAAAAAAGTCTAGTTAATTCCATGGTAGCAGACTCAATTGCCTACTTCAAAGGGAACACTACTTTTCACTTGCAAAGATCAGTCCTATTTGGATACCTAGTCTGTACTGTAACAAAATTATAATAATCATTTTATGAGAAGGAGCCACATCTGATTTCTTTCTCAAAGCTCAATTTCTCACAAAACATCCCAAAGTAGTGCTGATGTTCTACATCTCCAAAAATATATTTTTTATGACACTTTCTCTGTGCATAGGCACAAATGATACTGATCTCCTCATGCCTCAGCTTTCCACTTCCCAAAACAGGAGATTAACAAGAATTGAGAATAATCTCTTGCTTACAACATATACTATCACTGGCTGAAACCTTACTAGAAAGCAGGTCAGCAGTCACACACTATTTTTGAAGCCTGTGCCATGGTCTGTAGTAAGTTCAGTAGTACAGACATGAAGAAATCATCTATATTTCAAGAACTGAGTTGTATAAATTAATTACTTGAATTATAAACAATGGTACATTACTCAACTGAATGCTACAACCCTCTGATTCTTTCTTTTTTTTTACTTTTCCTGGTGATTCAGAATTTTTGGGCATCAAAAAAAATCCCAGAGATCTTTTATAAGTTATATTCTCCCAAGAAGAACCCCTAAGGAAAAAAAAAAATCATGTGAACTGTGGTGCCTTCCCCACTGCACCCCGTGCCCTCTCCCTTGAAGGTTATATTTCAAAGCCAAATTCTTTTCAGTATTCCTGTGGTACATATTGTTCCCTGAGTTATGCAAAAGAATACCAAGTATGTTATCACCATCATTATTCTCCTTCTCCTACTTGGGAGGTGGGAAGGAAAGAAAATAAGTCAATCAAAGGCTTCTGTGCTTAAGCAGCTCACAGGCTTTAGTTCAATAACTTGAATCACTTGATACCTTTGAAGAGCTTCCTGGTTTTGGTGGGTTTTTTTTGGTTTTCTTTTCATGGGCTTTAAAGAGAAGACATAGTCCCCATGCAATGTGAACAAAAATAAAATTAGCTTTATGGTTTCATCATCCTTTTGAAACAGCTATATTCTATGCCCTAGGAACAAAAACAACACAACAAGAAGAAAGTTAAGTCATTCCACAGTACAGGTAAAAGCTATTGGATATTGTTTAGATTGCAGTGATTTTTCACCCAAGCACGTCCTTAATTGCTTAAGAAGGATTATTAATTGCTATTACAGACTGTCCTGCAATCCTAACGGCTTATTGATGAAATGTTATCTTCTTGAGGCTCTAGACTTTGTTTTCATTTGCCAAGTCATCTCTATGGTTCATTCATTATACTATCAATATTAGCCCAATCTAATAAAATAATTTTTGCCTTTTTCAGATTACTCTCTTTCCCTATGCAAACAAAGCATAGTAGACAAATCACTATGCGTTTTTTTTTTTTCACTGCAACATCAGGTTTGAGCATTTGTTCCTAATCCAGACTTAAAATTCATTAATATACTGCAGTGCTTCTTTCAAGCTTTATTTATTTTGCTTTGTGTTGGGGAATGTTCAATTTGTCCACCATCCCTCTCTCAAGACTGCCCGCCTGCCTGTGTACCTTAACAATTTCATATGGTTCAGTATATGAGTGCTGGCCGTGTTCAGATATAGAAAGTACTATTGGTAGTAAAATTAGAATAGTACAAACAAGATCCTATTCACTTGAACTGAAGGTAAAACTATGTAATTGTTAAGCACAACCTCAGTACAAAAAGCTCATGCTAGAAATATTTCCAGTACTTTTAGCTCTCAGCCTTTAGAATGTTTTAATTGCAGCCAGAAGGTATGAAGTTCAGCTTGAATTACACAAAAGACCATAAAGAACATGACAAGAAAAGCACAGAAAATAACTCCAAAAATTTTTAAGCAAAGTGAAGATTTATCATTAACCTGCAAAGCTAGCATGCACACAGGAGTACTGTGTAAAACAAACTTGTGACTGATTAGTATATTCACACCTCAGTGAAAAAACATGAGATGTTTATAATTTATATAAAATACGTATTTTAATAGTAAAAACATGAATAAACCATTAGACAATTAATGGACAGAGTAAAACTCCTTCAGGTTTAAGACAAAAAAAAAGTTGATGTTTGGAGATCAAAAGTTTATCCTGATTGTTTAAATTGCATGTATTAGCAATGCTATTACTGTTTTTCAGGTCTGAAATAAGCTTCCTCAAGCAGTCTGATGTAGGACTGGTACCATCAAACAACAGCACTGATTTGTCAAAATCGTAACACAAACTGTTGGTTGTTTTTTTTTTGTTTTTTTTTCCAAATTAAATCTGAATCCTTAAAAATTGAGAATATGGATAAATGTAAGATTTAAGCCATAATGATGAGTTCAGAATATCTGACACCTTGCAGTGGCACATTTGAACCAAAATTGCTAACAATTGATAAGCCTAATGAATGAACTTGTTTCTATGAAAAAAATATACACTCTTACTAGTACCTAACTGAACACTCTTTTAGGGATGTTAAATATAAAAGAAAAATGGTAAAAGAACTTATGAAACTATTAAATTTAAATAATCGCCTCTTGGTATAAGCATGTTCAGCTAACAAAGGAATTACTTAGTCAAAGACATCCAAGCCAAAATAAAACCTTGTGGTGCCTTTTACCCTTATCCATCCTTTTGTCTTCACCTTTTTCAGCACTTTCAACAACAAAAGATAAAGTACAACAAAAGAACCATGTTTTATGTAGAAAGTTGCCAAACTTCATGGAGATTCAGAAGAAAAAACACATGTCTAAAAAGGATATCTACATCATTTTTTTTTTCTAGAATGAACATTTTTGCATTTGAAAGGTATTCATCTCTCATGTATTAAAAAGATAAGCATTTATTATCTGGTTAATAAAAAGTGAAAGCAAAACCTCAGGGGCTCTCAAAATAATTGTACGTGAATTTGGTCAGCAGAATGTTATTAACACTGCAAGATGAAAAACAAACAGGATGGAAACTTGCAGCATTTGGAGACATCATTATATTCTATTTTTGAAGAACAGAAGCAAACAAATCTTTGTTTAAGATTCTGGACTTGTTCAGCTCACAAGTATTATGTTAGAAAATTTTTAATTCTCTGCAAATACACAGGATAGCAGATGTGTCTTAGAGGAATATGAGGTTATAGAGCTCACCACACTTGAATCATCTATTTCATTTGGATTTGATAGAATTTTATATACAGAATTCTCACATAACACAGGGAACATTGCTAATTGTCTGACACCAAAAGCAAAAGATTTTGTTACTTTTGCATACCTGTGTTTCAGTTAGTTCTGCTTCCTCCTTGCACAAAAATACCCATAGGAAAATTATTACTCCTTTAGGCATTCAATATTTGAAACCTTTCTAAGATTTCTCTGGTCTGAAAGCTTATGCTGAACATTTACAGTTGCTAGGTGATAGCCAGCTGGTGATCAGTAATTGTGATTGAAGATCACAATTTGCTTTCACGGCAAATTTCCATTTCCTGATTGGTGATCAAGGAAAATGAAACGCAGATTTTGGTAGAAGCAGTTCAAGATTTAGTCACCATCAACATATGACAAAGATGTAGTGGATGTTCATGCTGTTATAATTCAGTTTTGATCAGTTAAATCAAGCATAAAAAAGAGAAAGAAGTGCTGTTGAAACAAATTAGTGAAATATTATATTTCGGTAAATATTTTCCAATAACTGTCTTGCAATATTTCTCAGTTTTATGCATTAATGTTCTGATCTGTATGACCTCATTGCTATAACAATCATCTAAAGCTATTTTATGTTCCATAAATTTTACATCCTTGTAAAGACAATGTATCCGTGCTGTCCTCTTTAAGAGTGTACACTTATTTATGCTTGCAATAAGTCTACATAGTTAGTTTTAGACTGAGACTCCTAACAAAGGTAGAAAACAGACTATATGAAAATGTCTTCCTGTTGAAATTTCCTGAAACTGAATTATTTTGTGTGCATGTAACAAAAAATGAAATATGCTGATTTCCTTCAATGTACCTCTCCTCTTCCAAAGAGCACTAACCTTTTCAAGGTTTCTCTTAGGCAGAATGAGTCCATGCCAAAAAGTGTTAAGATTGACCTTTTGTAATTCTGCAGCAAACTGCATTACAGGAATGAAGCAGCATCAAGGTTTTGAGACAATGAGAGATGCAAATAAATTGAAATCTTCAGTCCAGACTTTTCAATTATTTAAAAGATCTTTCTGTATCCAATAATTGATTGGTAGATGGGAATTACAACAATCCACTGAAACAAACTATTTCAGGAATGACACACAATTACACAGAGGGCTTGAAATAGAAAAAACAGTATGATTTCAGTGTTTTGCTGGTCAACTTTAAGAGGAAAAACAATAAACTGTAGTCTATAATAAATAAACTATAGTCTATAATAAAAGGAAATAATAAGAGGAGAGCTATAAATGAGAACATAGAGAGACATAAACCTGACAAACATAAATGAGACAATGAGTCGAAATAAATGTGTTCAAGTCACACTAATTGATGTGCTACCAAGAAATTGCAGGCGAACCAGGAGCTTGCTGCTGATAAGCGTGCAAATCTGAGGGTCAAGGATGTTGCCAGGGATCTCGAAGCTCCACAAACCGATGGGGGAATGTGCACTGGAAGGGGAATGGGAAAGAAGAGAGTGGGAATAGACAGACAGGGGTATGAAAAACGTTGGTAACTTGTAAAACAAGGCTGGTCAGTACACTGTTCTCACTGAGCCCTGCACCTCCTCTCCACAGTCTGTCCTGCATTTATGTTAAATCAATAACTTCTTGACTATCTCTGTGTAATCCCACTCTCTAGGCTTTTTTGCTGTGTATGTATGTGTGTGTGTGTGTCTGTGCGTGTGTGTGTGTGTGTGTGTGTTTGTGTGTGCATGCATGTGTGACTGCTGCAGGGACTAGGTGCCAGCTACTAGCAGGACCGGGGTGAGTGGATCTGAGGTCAGCAGCTGGAATCAGGTCAAAACTGTTGGCTGGGAACTGGTCAGGGGTGTTGGCACAACAAAAGAGTAATGTTGGTACTCGACAGATTCACTAATGTGTGTGTCTGTGTGAACTGAGACCATGTCGAGTGTGTTCTGCCAATACTGAGCTTCACTCTCTACTAGTTAGAGAAAGGTAGTTGGCTGGCTGTGCTTGTGTTCATGTTGGTACTGCATGTAGGTGATGCTGAAGGCAGCTCTTCGTCTGTGACAACCTGTGTCACTACCCTATGTGTCTCTGTGTACATCCTTTTTATATCAAGCACAGAATATGCTTCCTGTTATTATGTCTGTTTATTGATTTCTTTTTATGGCTTATTTAGTGTTAGCTGGCACCTCACACATAATTGATAAACAGTAAAGACGATATATTAATAGATTTCTTAAATTATCAGAGTTCTCTCAGTCACCCCATTGGAATAGGCTATCTCTGCTGACATGATTGTTAATTAAATCAGAGAGAGAACTGACAAAATTATCAAATACTTCAACCTGTACTGGATATCCAACTTGATTTACCTTGGCTTAATAAGTCAGAAATTTAGAGCACACTGACTAATCATCGGTAAGATGACCAGGAAGGTTAGCAATTATTCAATTTGCAACTTAGCAATAGTTTATTTTTCTTCTCCTTACTATTCTCTGCATCCTATTTAGAAGTCACATGCTTTAATTTATATTTCCAAAGAACATTGTCACATTGAAATGGAAGGTGATGTATATATTTTCTGTTGCAAACTATAGCAGAGTGTTGGAAATAACATACTTCTATAAGGACTTTTTATCAATTTGGCAGCATAAAAAAAAAATCCATACTTTTCAGAATGACAAAATCCTTGGACCATCAACTTATAAGTGAGTATTTACAGATGTTTGAAAATTACATTTTATTTTATAACATTGATCCTAGACTTCAAAAATGCACAATTAATGTCTACAACACTGCCACTATTTCTGACAGACCCCATCTCTAAGCAAGATTTTCATGAATACTGAAGTTTTAGCATTTTCTAAGAAACAAACAAAAAAATGCCTTAACTAAAGGGCATTTATGAGATTTATGAGATTTATGAGAAAGTATGAAGTCAGCTGAAGAAAAAAAGACCCTAAGAACTGTTAAGTTCGTTTTCCTTTTCTGTAAGATTTCACACAAACTTTTATTACACTGATTTCCTAAAATAAAAGCTGATGTCTGACATCTTGATACATTTTAGAAGGCTGAGAAAGATGCTTGCTTTTTATTTTCTGTTAATCTGGAATAGGCCTGCAAGTGCAAAATAAAATTAATCAATAAAACTTTAGCTCTATGAAAAATATAGGTCATCACGTAGCCTTACAGAAAAAAAAATAAAAAAGATTGTAGCAACTGTCAGTTCCTTTCAGCTAAAACTGACAGACTAAACAAATAATTACTTAGGAGATTTTATACTTTATATACTTATATGTATGTACATATGCTTTTGCACAGAAACACTTTCAAAGTTATTACAGGGGAACAGAATTCTATTTACCATATTATAAAGAAATTATATACATGCTAGAAAGGTAACAGCATGATTGAAAGCAAAATAAGCCTACACTGGGAAATCAATGCTGCACTGTACGTATGTATGTATGATGGTTTAACAAATTTATCTATTCATACTTCTTCTTAATAGGATAACTCTAGCTGCAGCGTGTTTCATGGTGCAGTGCAATCCTTCCAACTCAAAATCACTCTGCAATGCAATCTGTTCTTACCAGCATCATATCGGTTATTGTGTCAGCCAAAGAAGGCAGAACGGTTTTATAAATTTTCAGCATTGCAGGCCCAAAAGTTCATTTTCTAATTTTAACATGATAGAATTTTCATGTCTACTCAGCAGAGTCTGAGGGTTGTAGAGAGGGCAGGAAAAGTGCAATTGAAATACATTATTTTTGATAGCTACATGATAGATTAGATAGATAGATAGATAGATAGATAGATAGATAGATAGATAGATAGATAGATAGACAGACAAACAGACAGGCCGGCAGACAGAGAGATAGATATACTTTTTGTTTTCCCTGTAATGGAAAAGAGATATCTTCAGCTAGAAAAAAAAATAGTTTCTTTTAAAAATAACCTATTTAAGAAGTAATGTACAGTACAAAGTGCAAACAAAAAAGTTTCAAACTAAGGGCAAGGAATCCATCCTCTTTTTCTACAACTTTAAAATGCAAGTGATTGACAAAATCATATTCTATTTTCTTTTAATCCCAAGATCAATACAGAATACATTACCTTTCAGATAGTTACTGATTTGACTTTTCCATTAAAAGCAAATTCTGAATTTGCACAGGAGAGATGATGCACAGGCTATCTCCACCTGGTGATCAAAGAAAGTGTAATTTTTTTTCAGACCCAATAATGAGAGATTAGGAGGGGATGAGGCTGACAGTTTTCTGCCTCAGTGCCTTAAGATTTTATATATATTTGTAGATTTTAATATGGCCGTATAATTTGTCAGTCTTAAGGTTGCAGTTAACAGTTTCTAAACCCCTTTCTCGTGGTTTATGCCACATTCTTGAAATTCTGTTTAATGGTCTTTTCCAGGAAAGAGATTTTAGCCAGGACAACTTGTTTGGGACACATGCACCTGGAGCAGAATAATAAGATACATTATAGTCAAAAAAGGCAGAGGGCCCAGAACCCTTGGAGCGGCCCAAATGGGGCAGTTCTCTGGGTGGTATCAGGGGCAAATGGTCTTCAGGTTGGATGTATCCATCAGATATGGTAATTAGTTAAAGTCATAAAATCATGAGACTTCTATGCTGGTGTGTGTGTACTCTGTACATCTAAAGCTTTCATTAAAGAACTGGTCTCTTTTCCATCTATTGTTTGGAAGTTGTTTTTCTTGCCTTCACTTTAGGCAACAGTATCATAAGGCTTTTATGTGTATAGGCATAACAAACACAGAACAGAAGGGAGAGAAACACAGGAGAGCTCCAGACAAAGAAAACAATGAACCCTACAAGTGATACACTCCTCCAAACTACTTAAATATTTGGTGATGTATGAAAATACAAATCAGTTAGGAAAAAAACCCCAAAGAATACGTTGGCAAGGGATATTTAGGGCAGAACTATCGATTTCCTATTGTCATGCAGAACTGTTCATTCAAGTTCTCATCTTGATTGTGTCTTGCTGTCATGTGGGCACTTGGTCTAGATGTAAAAAGACTGGCAACTACAAGGAGTACCTCATACCTCTTCTTGTAGTGCAGCAGCAGCTCATTTGGTTTTCTTTGTCCCTTTAACCTCCTATGCCCCAATTCCACTTAAGATTTCTGTTACTTCACCTATGCTAAATTAGCTCACGCCACCTTCCAAGAGGGTGGAAACTTCTGCCATGTGTACAGGAACAAGCCAACCAAAGAAATTAAGTTGTTGACTGTGTGTTGAAAATACATCTAATAACTCTCTCTGTATCTCCTTACTTAAGTACTGTCACATTGATAGTATGGTAAAAACTTAAAAAGTACCCCAGAGGTCATCAGGGACCAAAAACAGACTTGCTCAATACCCTTGTTTTCAGAAGTTTTAAATCCTATTCAAACTTGAGAAAAAAGGGTTGGAGTAAAGAATAACAATGAGCATGGAAAGTTGTGCCCCATTGTCCTTAAAAATCTATGCTCAGAGGGTTGCTTGTACAGACCTTTCTGTAATTCTTTTTTTCTTTATGCAGGCACTGTTTTCTAAATACAGACAAACTGTGCAACTTCTTTAGGCATCACCTGCCATTCCTGATAGGCACAACATCTTTTGCTGCTCATTGAGCGTCATGATTATTTTCTAATTGGTTTCCCCCTTGCTGCTCTGCTGTCAAAATATTCTAACAGCTCTTTAACTACTGTTTAATAACTAACAGCAGCTTCACATATTTTAAAGAACAGAGTAAGATTATTCACTGTTTTATTTCCTTAAAGATTTAGCACAGTGAATAATCACGACTTAAGGTAATGAATATTATCAGAAGTAGTGAGATGCATTTCTTCAGTTCCTCCTAGCTCCTGAGATTTTCAAAAAATAATCTGTAATTTTATTGTAAAAACAGGAGCCATGATCTGTTTTATCATTCAAACGGCAAATGCATACTCTTGCTATAAAAAGTCACACACAACAGCAAGTCTACCAGTATAATCTCAAAACTGTTTCAAAGAAAATAATAACTGATCACAAGAGTCCTGGCAATTTCACATTCACTTTAATATCGCCAAATGCCTTTTTAATTTTGATTCTCTCAAAATGCAATTATAGAAAGTCATAACTGAAATTTTCTTGCAGAATTAAATCAACAACCCCATCTTTGTGTGGAAAAAAAATGAAACTATTAAAGAATGGGAAAAAAACATCTTTGTCCCACGCATCAAAAATAATGGTAGCATAGAGCATCCTTTATGTAGCCTTGTCTCCAAGCAGATACATTCCCTCGTCTGCAAGCCCCAGTCTTTATTCTTCCAGAGATTGCAACTACTTTACATTAGAAGCCTGAAAAAAACTCTTGAGAATTGACTTTCTTTTTAAGGAAGGTGACAAGGATCATAACCTATGAGCTCATGAGACATAATGCAATTCTGAGACCCCTCTAATATAAAATTATATTACCAAAACCAATTGGAGATGTTGACTAAGATTACTGCTTTGCCCTTACTTTTAATAACAGAACACAATAGTCTCACAGTTCATTTTGAATCCACTTTAAAAAAAAAAAAGTAAAGAAAAACACATTACAGAATACCCAAAGAAACTTCACGTATGTTACATGTTGTAAGAAATGTCACTCCATTTAATTGCTGTACAATTATTGATAGATATTTCTGATTTTCTCTCCACACTTCATTTGCAGTGCCACTGAAGAAATCAGGAAACGTTAAATCTGAGAATCAGGGAGTAGTCACACTGTGTGTCTCAGGCATAGTCTTGGGATGGTAAAACTGTGGTTTTATTCATCATAGCAATGCCAATGGAAATTGAAAAAAAAAAAACAACAAAAAACCTTTCCTATTAACCAGTTGAATTGTGGAATTTGAAGACACTGTTGCAGCATTAAGACATTTAATTCTGAATCTGGGTGATGTAACAGTGATTCTTGAGCATATCATTATTGATAGTAATATTGATATTATGTTTGTTATTATATGTAAATCGTGTGTATATAATTACTATATGTATATTTTAAGTTAATACTGAAAGAGTCATGATAAGGTATTTCAACATGTGATATTCACGTAAAAATAGAAAACTTCATTAAGGTGTCTTATACAGCAAATACTTAAAAAGAGACTGTCTTACAACAATTACTTATTCTAGGAGACTAAAGTGCCTTTCTCTTCACTATTGAAACTCTGTTTGTAGTCCGTAAACTCCAAGGAAAGTTGAGACTGAAACACTCAGTACAATCTTACCACCACCACATTTTTGTGGTGGTATATAGTCGTCAAATGACAGGACACACTGTGGAGGACCAGGCATAAGCATGTTTTGTCTCAAACATTCTGACTGCTGTGACAGGAAAGTTTGCATTGGAAGAAAGGGTCCCATGGAGGCGGGTCAGTGCTGTTCTGAGCCAACTTCTTTTTCTGCCTTGAGACTATGTCAACTCATCCTCTCTGCTCCGACTCACTTTCTGGAGGGCTCAAAGGGACTCGCTATGTCTGTGTGAAATAATAACGCAAAAAATACATTTTGCATAAGAGGCATGCACCAGGTTAACTATAAAAGGAAGTGGATCCATCCCTGTCCTGCCTTTTTTGCTTTCTCTCTTTCTCTGCTGACCCTACATCTGGACCATCCATTAAGCAGGACCAATACGGGATCTCAGGACTGGTGATCTTTCTTCTCTTTCTCTCTTTTCTGCCTTCATTGCTCCCCTCCCTTGCTTTGTCTTGGCACAGTGTGGCTATCGCATTCTACCACTTGCTCTATATTGAGATTTGTTGTGAACGTTGTTGAAGCGTGTTGCAAAAATTAAGGGGTTGTTATCCACCACTTTTGAGACTAAATAATGGGCTAGTTGCCAGAGTTAAGATGATTATACATTAAAGCATAAAAGTTCCCTGACACATGGACTGATGTCTTTGTTGAGCCTGGTGAGAATTTATAATACCACACCCCGAACCAAGTGGGTTTGGACACATACTCCATTAATATTACACTGTCAGGACATTCAGGTTGGATGCCCAGAATCATATATCCATCACTTATGTTGTGAGGAAATGGTTAAAAGCAGAAGATTGACAAGGAAGGGGTAGATTCACTCAAGTGACCTTGTAACTGGAAATACCAAGGCCTGGAGGATATCAGTATGGGAAACCATATATTTTGCCTACTGCTGTTTATCATTTCTCTGTTTAGAGAAGTAAAATTTCTGTATAGAGATCACATAGGTGTTTACAGAGACTTGAAGGCATTCTTACAGACATACTTGAGCTCCCTGTTGGGAGAGAGATCAAAGCTCCGAGATCATAAAAAGCACCGAGGAGATAACAATGTGGTGGTGGAACTACCCATATGTGGGCCTTCGATAAATGGGTGAAAACAACAGGCCCACTGCCTTCTAGGATTGGACTAAGCCTGAATGGTGCCTGTGTTTCCACTTGTTTTTGTGGTTGTTCTGGCCACCTGCCTGTGTTGATTCACACAAGCAGCAATCTCACTGTACCACACATTTTTGAATCTGTATGAATGTATGAAATGAAGCAATATTCCTCAGAAAACTCATGCTAATAAACCACTGGTTTCTTTCCCTCCTTTAAGAAATAACTGGCCTAGCCAATATTCTTCATCCCAGAGTGTATTTTGGAAAATTACAATACTCAGTCAGTAAGCATTCAATTAAACCCAAATTTAGAAACAACAGAGCAGAGAAACACTGAACAATTGGATTAGAAACTAATTTCTTGACTGCATTGTAAGCAGTGTTCCCATGTTCCTCTTTTGCCCATAAGAAGCTTTCAGTGTAACAGAGGTCTTTTCTAACCAGCAGTTCCATGAATAAGCCTTTACTACCCAAGACTTTCACCTGCCTCACTGAAAACATAAGCTTTCAGAAGGCATAAAATATATTCACATTGGAGTGTTGAGGACATAGACATGCACACAGTTTTTCATAAATTTCCCCATTTTCTTAAACCAAAGTCCAATCAGGTGGGGAATGAGGAATGCATTTGTCAACTCCAGTGTCTTCAAGCAGTTGCCTCCTTACAAGATTAACTCAAAACACATTACCTACACCAAGACTTTAAATTAGAAGAGAGCTGGGATTACTGCTTTCATACCCATATAAATACTCGCATCTAGAACAAAAAGGAAGGCATGTAAAAGCAGGAAACACTTAAAAACAAACAAACAAAATATTGCAGAGGTAATACTATTTTTGAGACTGATAAAAATAGCAACATATATTAATAATTTCATCATTATTTAAAAAAAACCCTAATGATTTCTCTTTGCTTAGTATACAAAGGCAGAAAGAATAGGTTTGTCCTTTTCCTTTTGGTTTAATTTCAGTTTATTATTTTTTTATATATATTCACATCTATGTATAAGGGTCCTTCGCAAGTCACATTAGGTGGATGATATTTTGTTCTCAGAACCTCCTAAGTATACTTGGTTATCTGAAAGCTGTTTAATGATTTTCTGCTTCCTTCAAGTTTTACTTTCTTGCTTGAAATAATAGGATTCTTCCCTATCATTCAATATATTGAACTAAAGCAAACAAGCCAAGAAAGCTCTCAGGAACTGGTATGCAGTTTAATGCTCATTTTATTCATGACATTTCATGCACAGCTATTCAGTTACTACCAGAGATGTCATAACAGTTGTGCTGGCAATTAATAGCTGATTCAGTTGTTATTCACCAAAATACAGTACTCAAACTATGAAATAACCAATAATAATAATCGAAGTAAGCTTATTAACTCACAAGCTTGATGAGCTTCATTGGGGCTTAAAATATTGATGCTACTGAAAGCACTCTTGAACCAGTATCGTGATAAACATAATGTGCACGAGGCAATGAATATCCAGATTGTGCAGAAATGAACAGCTTTCTTTTAAGTGTATTCCTCCAGATACCATAGAAAATACACAATTCAGCACCACTTGAAGGGTCAATAGAAAAGAGATTGATGCACAAAGATCACTCAAGATATGAAGAGAATATATTAAAAAAAAAAGATAAACCATAATATTTCAACTGTAACAGGGAGCATATTGAAGTAGCTTTATTCTATAACAAATACTTTAAATAACTCTTCAACAAACTAACTTAGCAAACCACAGTATTGCAGTGAGTAAAAGTTAAGTTTGAATGCCAAAATGAACACTATCTATTGCACCCACTGTGTCCTTGGATATATTGAGTGAATTTATAATCTTCAGTGTGATCTTAAACTTTTCCAGATGCCTTCTACTCAAAATTAAAACTTAGAGGCCTTTCTACAGGTGACACAACAAACTATACCACATAACCTTTTCATAAGTACAAAAATCCCTTGTGCTTGTTCACAAGCTGTTGCATTTGTAGATAAGTAATTCCAGTTTGGTTTGTATCTCCCATGTGAATATGTAGTGAAAAAAATAGCATCGTTTCAGCTAATGAAAAATGTTCAATTCGTCATGTTAAAATAAGCTGGCTGCAGTACCATAAAAACAAGACAAAAATACTTCACAATAATTTACCTATTGCTTTGAAAATTGTAAAGTGTTTTATGAAGTTCACGGACTATATTTACAACATACAGAGACTGTATTTACAACAGTTTTAAAGACCATATTTTACGTGATACATGAAAAACAACATAGGAAAATGCAGCAGTTCAACAGAAGTTCCAGCTTAATTTTTTTTTTTTAAAAAAAAAGTTAAAAAAAAAATCAAGGAATGTAGTGCTCAATGACCCACCAAGAACTTTAGAAATAATCACACTTTTGTGGAATCAAAAAATACTAACCTAAGCTGGTAAAGCTTCAAATTTGATAAATTTAATACTAATACTTTTTTAAAACTTCTCAAAATTCTAGGATCATTTTATCTGTACTACAGATACACCATTTCATTTAAAATTAATGATCTGCCATAAGAAATGTGACTATAAAAATATTCTTGAGCAAGTCTCTTTCAATACTTCTAAGTAGAACTGTTTCACACTGCATGAGTAGTTTTACTGGAACATATTTTGAAGACAGATTTAGATAGTCTAGGTAAATGTCAAAATCTCTAGTCTATCTGTCCTAATCATCCACAGAACATCAGTCTCATACAGTTTTATTATCCCATTGAAAATAGTTTCGGGGCACAGAAGCACATAGCTATTAAAAAAATTCAAAAAACAGTCATAATATATTTTCGCTATGTCAACATATGGATAGTTCACTAATTATTGGCAACTTTTTCTATGTATCATAAGCTATCTCAGTGAAGTTGATTTCAGAATTGTATCTGGGGAGTTCCACACTTAGGTTACAGCTCTTCCATATATAATGCATTATTTATGATGTCTGATCCATGTGCTTTGATCTTCCAAGCAACAAAATAAATGAAGAAAGTCTAGGGTTTATTTTAGGATTCCTAAAAGAATAAAGAGTCTGGAGAAATTAAGTCCTTTGTAGCCCTGAGGATATTTATGTCAAAGTATCTCTCCCCCAGATTTGTACAGCAATAGAAGAAAACTTCTGTTATATTAAATGAACAAGAATATGGGAAAAGGATAATTATTTCACCTATTTAGTCCTGTTGGAGAAGAGTCATGGTCTAAGGAAATATGTAAAGAGAAAGACATGTTTCAGAAGAGTAGTGCTGATGGAACTCTGATATCACATCTACATACCTGAAAAATAAATACAGCCCTGCAAACATTAAAATTCCCTTAGATGATGAACCATATGTTGCCTAAGATAGGGACTAAAATTAATTTGATAATAAAGACATTAAAAAAAAACCACTGGAAAAATAGTTATTCCATTTTCTGCAAGGTCTCAAGGCTATGGTTTGTTCACTAACTACTAGAAGAGAACAGTGATAATCATATTGCCTGCACAGCCAGTAATTCTACTTTTTCAAATATATGTTCCAAAAAGTGAATGTACTATTGACCTTCTAATCCTGAAAAAAAAAAAAAAAAAAAAAAAAAAATTTTTTTTTTTTNAAAAAAAAAAAAAAGATTTCTGCTTCTTTGCTTACTATTGACCATCAAAGTCATGAAGAAGGCCTGTTACAGGACTAAATCCACCATGATGGAAGATTCAGACCATTCATTGTCACTTATTTCAGTCAAACTTAGTGCTGAATAAAGAGCTGTAGGGGCAGGCACACTGTAAAATTATTTTGGTGAGGCTCAAGGCAAGATTAGTGTTGAAATATGCCATGGACCTGACAATATAGCTCTTTTCATATGGAAAAATTCGATCATCTGCACAACTCCTAAATTCATTATCCGATGAGAACTGCAAAAATGACATAATTACATTGTTTTTAATCCTTTTTTCAGAGTATAGAAAGGTGGAAAATAGTCTCCTTTGAATTTTCAGTTTTATATTTTTTTTCTTCCGCCTTTACCCACATCCAAATGTTTGACATAAATGATTACAGTGTGATACTGTGAAAAGAATGAGGTGGAACAGTAAATAAACTGTTGGAAGAGGCTTTCTCTGTGTGGCAGATATTTTATTTTAGTCAGACATACAACACCTGCATTAGAATGACACATGCCTTTAAAAATTGCATGTATTACAAGCATTTTTGTACCTCAGAAAGATATGATAAAGGAAGATCAAAACTGCAATTCATCATGCTGCTCTTCTTCCTAAAGCTAATGGGACTGCTCAGGAGAATAAAGGCTGCAGGTTCAGAAATTAAAAATATGAACTTTTTTTCATACAGGCACAGGGAAAGCAAGATTTCTACCAACACATGTAATTGCACCAACAATGGGGAAAAAAGAAGGAAAATGAGTAATACATAATTTCTGAAGAAAAAAGCTGACATGAATTTAAATAAATTATTTATTCGTTTATTAGTTTACTCCATGTTATCTGATTCCAAAATATAATACATTTTAATCAAAAGCATTATTTTTAGAAACTCTTAAGCTATTAAAATTCTTAAAATGCAACCTGAAATGTCTATATTTCACACGTAAGAAGAAAAACCATGTGTTCCTAGACAATTTACTTTCTGGCTAGGTTTTCTGTATTTTTCCATTTTGCAACATATTCCAAATATTTTCCTTCTGCTTTCTTTTAATCTCTTCTTTTTTTAAATTTTATTCCCCAGCAGCCCTCAGTCCATTACTTTTTCTGTTTAATTCTCTTCTGTTGTGTTCCCTTTCTATTTTTCATTTCATTGCTCTGTTGCCCCGATTATATCCTCACTAAATCTACATCTGCATTCCCCCTTTGACCTTCAAGAAAAGCATAGGTGAGAAACCTGCATAAAACCTGCTTAGATTAATTGAATGAAACTGTTTTGCTCCCTGACAGTATGAAAGACTACAGTTGAGGATTCATCTATTCGGAACAATGTTTTAAGATGGTCTATTAATTTTCCTAATGCTAAAATAAGTTACCATCAGAATAAAACTGAGTTCAAAGTATTATTACCAGGTGCAAGTCCTAGCCTAAGCTTAGGCAGTTAAATTTAGCGTAGCGAGACCAGTTATTTACTTGCTTCCAAAACCAATAGAAATAAAAATATGAAAATAGTATTGTCACTTAATATTTAACAATTCACAAATGAAACATCTCTGCTGTCATTCTTTTACCAATATATCTTTCTACAGCAGATGCACAAAATATATTTTCTTGATTAAATATCACTTCTTAGAAGTGCTTTACTTTTATAAAAAAGGAGTAGTTTTTTATTACACTAGTAGCGATTTTATGAAACCTCATTAATGAAATCTATATAATACTTTCAGATGAGAGATCAATAGTCAAATATTGACAGATATATCATCAGTAATGCAGATTTCCATAACTGCTATTTTCTTATATTTGGTGTCAAACAGCCTTATTTAAAAAGTCTCAAAAACCCAGTGATATTTGAGGTTGTCTTTTTCTGACCACATGTCTAAAAGGATGCCAATGTGTTTAATTGAATTCAGTGTGTGATACAACTGACAAGTTTAATGTGTCAGTATATAAACCATCCATATCTTTCTTTCTCATATGTCACTCAATATTCTTCTCCTAACTTCCTCAATAAACACACTTCCTACCAACCTATACTCTGGATACCTTGGATTGGGTATAACAAAAAGGATTCCTCGTACAAGACTCCACCGAGATCTAACTTACTTCATAGGATGCTTTGCATCAGTGAAGGAAAAGAACTACCTTAGGTATCTGAACTGAGCTAAGCTCTATGTTTCTCCTTCACATTTACAGCACCAAGTTGCTGTGAGATTCATTTGTAATGACAGAGATGAATTCACATGGGATCTCTAATGTAGGGGTGTAAGAGATTGAAGGAAAACAGTTGTGAACAGAGAATGGGGGACGTGCAATAAAGATTCAGATCATTACATCGATCAGTTAGCAAATTAATAACCAACCATGCAATAAAATACACACATCAGCTTTACTTTGTTCTCTGGATTTGCCTGATATCCTTGGTTTCTTTTCTCAGTATCCCCATCTATACATCCTGTATTTCGGCACAACTTCTATTCCTTACTAGTAATTTGTCTGGCATGATACATGTGCTAACCCTTCTAAGCTAATAATCAGATTAGATATATAAACCTGTGACAAAGATACATACTGGGGGCAAAAGAAAGTATTTTATGCCACGTTTTTAACCCAATGGACTAACAGCTACCATTCAAAAAATTTTTTTGCCAACTATATCATACAGCACACGTATGGAATGGTTGCTGTAATGTAATGAGTTAATGAAGCCTCCTAGATTTCTTTTAACTTTCAAGATCTGTTAGGTGGGCATTATGGTTCTAGCCAAAATGTCTAAAATTCTCTTTGGGAAATTATAACAATTAAAGTTCAATAGAAATTTCAGTATATATTTTTAGGAATGGATTTTCTCCTGTGATTCCAACTACCAAGAGTGTATCAGCTAAGAAAAGCTTGCTAACATTCTATAATTTCACTCTAAAATATGTGGTCAATTTCTAGGAAACACTAAACCATATTATGCCTAAAATTGAGTTTCATGTAATATTTAAGATTATTTTAATACGATACTTTAATAATAAATCAATGAAAATTGGGGGGGGGAGGGGGAGGGAATTAAAAACATATGACCTAATATAAAGAAGTAAGAATTTCAATGCCAATAACCATGATAAAAGTTCAGGCTAAAAAGATATTTAATATTTAAAATGCAAGAGGGGCAAAATTCCTTCAGGCAGTTAGAAATAAGCTTAGGATTCAAACAGGGACAATTTAAAACTGCAGTTTTAATATTTATCAAATGTGTATACAAATGTACACACAGATATGTACATTTGTCATATTTTTAATCTAAAATTATTGCCCAAGAAACCTACAAATTCACATACAAAAATAACTAACTGTTGGGTAAGGAGCATCATTTAACTTTAATCTCCTGTCAAGGGCCTACTCATCTATCAGAGATAGGTGGAATGTAAATTTAATTAAAAAGACTGTAGGTCTGGGAATTATTATCATTTCTTCAATCTCATAAGCGTTCTTCAGATCAGAATAAAATCTCACTATAGACAGAATATGTATGTAAAAATTGATTGTTTAAAAAAAAACACATAAAAGACCTTTCCTATATGGCATGTATTTCTATTTTCATTCCAGCTTTATTACTAAGTTATTTTTTCTTTCAACAAAGAGCTCTGTAAACACATAACTTGACTCAATAAATTTGGGGTCAGGCTAAATTTTAGCTTGACTAAATAAGTTTTAAGCTCAGAGGCATATTTTGATATAATTTTATCTCCAGAAACTTTCACTATAATTATTATTTTAGTAACTAGGACAATGTTTTCAGTTAACTGTTCCTAGGGGGGATTTTTTTTCATTTAGTCAGTGTGTCTAGGCTCCATGCATTAATAGTTTCAAAGACGTACAAATCAGTTCAAAATAAATGGCTGAAAATATAAATGGGATAGTAAAATCTTCAAAATGTCTTTAAGACCTTATTAAGGCTTTGAATACTGCAGTCATACCAAATATTTTTCAAAAACAAAAACTATTTTCTTAAACTGAAGTTTCTTCATTTTGTTTTTATCCTGACCTCCAAATTACATTAGGCAAATTACTTCTCTCTTTAAATCTGGCTGTCATCTTCTGTTAAACTTAGTACCCATTAATTAATTTCAACATGTTGAATTTTTTGGCAATGATCTAGAACTCTCAGAGGCAATATATGCTAAAATAATCTTGCACAACCCACAGCTAAGAGTAGATTTCTGTTTGCCATTATTTGTTATGTATTCTAATTTCTATTCAGAAAGACATGAATGCAACTACTTATCTGTACGTTTGGAAAAAATAAACAGGTTTTTACTGTTTTCTGGATGCATAAATATGAGATAATGAGGATTAAACTAACTTTATTTCGCTAAAGACCACCTTGCTTTATTTTAAGGAAAGACCACCTAATTTTTACTTTAGTTCAGCAGTTCCAAATTTTTAAAAACCAAATTTTTAAAAAAATGACAAAACAATGTCTTCAATCTTTCCTGAAAAAAGTTGCTGATTTTTACAAATATTGAAGTTGTCAGCAGTTTAACTAGCATAAATTTGAATTATCAAAACAATAGACAGAAATAATTTGATACAAACATTCAAAAACCAAGTCTATACAACTTCCCTTTCTGCAGTACTAGTTCTTACTGTCTGTGTAACTTATATTTAGATGTTAAAATTGCCATTTTACACTGAATATAGCAGAAACTTTTATGGTAATTTCAAAATGTATCACAGCAACTCTTTAATATTGTTCTTCTATGAAACCGTTTGATTTATTCTCTTTTAATCTCTTTTTTGTTGCTGCTGCAGTTTAATATGATAGAGAGAGCTGATGATTCATCTCACGTATTTAAACTGCTAAATGTTTACCATATATAAACTAGAAAATTGGATTTGAGCATCTTATTTTACCCACCTGACTGAAAGGAGGACATCATTAGTATACCTCTGTGTTGATGCTGGACACTAGTCTATCCAGGAAGCATTACTCCAATTTTTAATAGATTCAGATACGGTTAGATATTATAAAACTTAAACCCCAAATTATCTTAATTTGAACCAAGTGTTTCTGGAAATGTCTTCTTTTTGTTTCATATTTACTTCATTGTTCTGAAGGGCATTTGCAGTTGCACAAGTGCAAGCAACATTGCTGGATATATTCTTTTTTAAAGTTAAAAAATATTAACCAGTTAGCAGGCTAAATATTTTCCTTTTTTTTAATCTTCCATTGATTAGTCATAATTTCTTTCTAGAATTCACTTCAGAGACACACATATATTGCAGGAGAAAATTTCTGTCACTTTTGCTGTGACTTTCTTTTTAAGTAGGCACATAAAGTGAAAGCCTGCGGTATGAGTAGGGCAGGCATATGCTCAGATGTGTTTAAATTTATTCCATCTGATAAGTATTTGGATTTGGGTAATAAATTTATTAAGGGAAGTCATCTTCAAAATATTTTTTGGGTTGAAGTACTGTGGGATTGATTTTTTTTTTTAAGGAACAAAAAGAAAATTAAATTTTATAAGGATATTTTTTATTCTCCCATGAAAATAGTAAAAAGACACCATTTACAGCACAATTCTAGAGTATTTCTGGAAGAGTTTGTACTAAATGTAAAAAATAAAATAAAAAAGAAACCTGCAGAGAAAAAAAGAGAAATAGCTACAGAGGAATACAGAGAAATTGTCCAAGCAGTCAAGGATCAGGTTAGGGTAGAACTAAACCTGCCCAGGGACATTAAGGACAACACCACTTCCAGTGAATTTTCCATTGACAGGAAAAGGAGAGAACTAATAAACTAATGGCCATTTTTAAAAAGAGAGAAGAAGGAAGACTCAGAGAACTACAAACGAGTCAGTCTTACCTTGGTGTCTGGAAAAATTATGGAGCAGATCCTCAAAGAAACTGTGCTAGGGCACATGAAAAGTAAGGAGGTGATCTGTCATAGCCAACATGACTTCACTAAGGAAAAATCGTGCCTGAATACTTCGGTGGCCTTTTATTATAGGGTTACAGAGTTGGTGGAGAAAGGAAGAGCAAATGACATCATCTACCGAGACCTGTGCAAAGCATTTGTCACAACATTCTTGTACAACATCCTTGTCTCTAAATTGGAGATTCTACAGATGGTTAAAGAACTATCAGGATGGTTATATAAAGCCCTGAGTCCAAGCCACACACTGCCCAGGCAGTTTACTTATATTTAAGATTCTCAAGCATTCACCCACAATTGCATAAAGAGAAAAAGCTATGCAATTTTTTTCAAGAGAATTCTTTTAATTTAGTGAGAAAATAATCATTTTGAGAAAAGGTTTTACAGGAGTAAAAAGCAGCCAAGAATCACTTATAGAAGTAACCAGCAAACACCAACCCACACGACCTAGTGAAATACAATCCATCAGTTTGAAGTTATTCACAAGAGTTAAAAAAGAGTAAAGAAAGGAATTAAGATGATAAGAAAGAAGTAAAGAAAGTTAAAATAAGCAACTTGTATGGCTACCACCAGAGGTAGCATTTTGGCAGGTCCCAGAAAGAAGGCAAGACCATAGTGGAGCCTCTATGCTCCTGTATTTATAAGTTTTGACCACTGTGGCTACCCCCTCCCAGGTGGGACAACCAGTTCACTGACCACTCACTGCCCTCCTACCTGGCGTGAGGGAAGCCATAGCCAATCAGAAACTCCAAGGAGTGTGGTGTGGCTGGGCTACCAGGCAGCCTTTTTGATTGACAGGCTCTTGCTACATGGTTCCCATGCAGTTGGCCATGTGTATTCCGGGCTCCCATGTTGGCCACAGACCATCTGCCTTCCGATACTGCCATGAGGCTGCAGGCCTGACCATGGCCCCTCCCCCAAAACACACAGAGAAAAGTTGGTTGATCCGACACAATAATCAGTGAGGTACAAATCCCATCCCTCACAGGTTGCACTTAAAGGGTTCTGGTCAATGGCTCAATGACCAGTGATGAGTAGTGTTTCTCTGGACTCAGGATTGGGACTGGCACCCTTTAATGTCTTTGCCAGTGCCATGAACACTGGGACTGAGTGCACACTCAGCAAGTTTTCTGAACACAACACAATGTGTGGTGAAATCAACATGATGGAAGTAGGGTATACTATCCAGATGGACCCTGATAGGCTTGAAAGGTGGGCCTGTGTGATCCACAGGAATTTCAGACAGGTAAAGTGTATGATTCTGCACCTGAGTCAGGGCAATTCTAAGTGCAAATACAGAACTGGAGGAGAATGTATTGACAGCAGTCCTGAGGAGAAGCATTTCGGGGTGCTGGTGGATCAGAGACTGGACATGAGCCAGCACTTGCAGTGCAGAAAGTCAGTCGTGTTCTAGGCTGCATCTAAAAAGTGACCAGCAGATGAGGAAGGTGATTCTGCCCTCAGGATTCTCCCATGAGACCCCACCTGGAGTACTGTGTCCAGCTCTGGGGCACCCAAAGTAAGAAAGACATGGACCCATTGAAGCAAGTCCAGAGGAGGACTACTAAGATAAGGTCTGAAGCATCGCTCTCATGCTGAGAGAGTTAGGATTGATCAGCCTGGAGGAGATGAGGCTCCAGGGAGACCTTATAGTAGCCTTCCAGTACCTAAACGGGGCATACAATAAAGCCAGAGAGGGACTTTTACTAGGGTACATAGTGATGGGATGAGGGGAAGGTGCTTTAAACTGGGAGAGGGCAGGTTTAGATTAGGTATTAGAAGGAAATTCTTTACTGTGAGGTAGTAGAAGAGGTTGTTCAGAGAAGAAGGGATACCTCATCCCTGGAAGTGTTCAAGGACAGGTTGGATGGGTCTCTGAGCAACCTGGTCCAGTTGAGGGTGTCCCTGCAGGTAGGGAGAAGCAGCAGGACAGAAAAGGATGACTCTAGATGACCTTTAAAGTTCCTTACAACCCAAATAATTCTATGATTTTATGCTTCTACGATTCTTTGTATAACATTTGAAAAGAAAGAAAAGGAGGTCATTCTAAAATCCCTGAGAATGACTGATGGACACTACCTAAAAAACAGCACTTGAAGCTATACTGAAATTAGGGAAAAAAAATACGGGTTACTTAGGGAATAATGAGAAAGAACACCAAAGGGGAAAATTCAATAAAGAAATTAAATTTAATTGAAGTAAAAGGGGAAATTATATTAGAGCTAAAAGTGCAATGGAAGCCATTCTTTTCATTACCCCCTCTTATTCTTCTATTGTCTTATTTTATTTCAACACTTTCTCTGTTCAAGTATCTTTCTTCAAAATATGAATGGCTATATGAAAATTAAGAATGTAGAGACTTCATAGTAAGAATAATGGGAACCTTTTATGAAATAATGGGAACCTTTTCTTCTGTTTTGCTGTTTTTAAGTCAGTGTTGCTTTAAAATACTTTTTAATATACTTGATCTACATTGATGTGAATTAGATGTAACCACATGCAATCAGTCCACTCAAAATACTTGTAAGTAGAGAGAAGAAAATCTAGTCTGTCAATCCGAAGATGAAAAGCAATGACATTTTCACTTTACCACAGTAGTTAACATTTTGCTTGACATAGGATCAACTTTTATTATTAAACTGAGATATCAATTTTATTGTAATATCTAAGAAATTAACATATCCTGCCCTGGACACATGGTCTGAGAAGTCCCTGAGAACGTTCTCTCCAAAATTTCCGACAATAGCTGATGACCTTTCCAAACAGTCTCATGGTCCCAGTTCTTCTTTGTTGAATTATTCATAGCATTGAAACCCAAAAAGAAAACCTCAAACAACTCAGAGTTAGATCTAATTGGAATGTGTTTTTAAAAGGAACATGCAGGCTCAAACGATCTCTACCTTCAAAGACTGTTTTGCTGGATGTCAAGAGTTAGTCAGTGGAGACAACACCTTTTTACAGAAAGAATCTGAAGCTTTAGAGGTCAGGACTCTTTACAAACTCAAAAAGCCATGAATTTAAAGAAACATTGCTTTCATTCACAACTACCATTATGATTTTTTTACAGATGATGAGATTCTGATTTTTAGAATGACTCTTGTCAAAAGCTTCACTCAAATGTGTCAAATGATGAGTGCGTCTGTGCCGGCTGTTTCAAACAACACCTTGACAAAGTTTGTTGGTTTTTTTTCACCATGCTTTGCTGAAGAAAAATTAGGAAAAAAAAAAAAAGAAACAATCACATTTGGTCAGAATGATATCAACTGTTAGTATGCAAATGATGTAGACAAATAAGATATTTAGTTTGAACTTTGAGCTGTTAAACAGAAATCTATGCTGATATTTACTGTTCCTTACTTTGATCTTACTCAAAATTTAGAAAAAGTTTTGAATCTAAAGGCTCTTAATTTTAAATTTTCAATTTAGATTCTTCCCAAATATTTGCAAAAAATATTTTTAAAAGTATCAGTATGCAAACATCAAGCACAAAGTAGTTTCATCTCTCAATAAGACATTCATTTAAATTAGCTCAAAAAGCACATGAAATCACTGTCGACTCTAATGGGCCCCAGTTTGGCAAGATACTAAATTTAAGCACTATTAGACTACATGAAATGATCCGAGACAGACGAATTTCATGATTATTCAGTGGAGCAATTCAGTAGTTGTTAATTGCTATCAGGGGACATGGAGACCATGCCTCTCAAATGGGCAAGCTCTCCTGGGGAGAAATACTGCTAGCATAAGGTCTTTTCTGCTCACACACTGATTAAATGAGCCAATTAATTAAGTACTCACATGTGAATTACCATGTGCTCAGAGTTAGGGGGAGCATTCAGCTAGAGTAGCAAATTGCAGAAGCAATTGCAAGTCAGGAAAAGAGCCATGGCAGGTGTCAGAGCCTTTCACCACTGGGAGAGCTAATTTCCTCCATCATACCCTTTTGCTCTGCTGACCAAAGGCAAAGCTAATGAGCCTGCTACTCTCTGTATTACATACAAATAAGTAGCAAGTAAGTACTCTTCTTTGAGTAGATTCATGGAAATAATCATCATGCCATTGATAATTACTTAGTTACCAAGTCAGAAATAAACTCCTGAAGCCGTCTTTGAACATCTATGCTTCTCTGAAAAACTATTTTTCCATCCTAAGTCATTCATTTATCTTGGCCAACATATTTAGCTTAGAACAGCTCTTTTTTCCCCAATTTTTCATTCACTCACAAGAGCATCTAAGAAAAATTAACCCTCAATCTTTCCAAAGTCTTTCTACACACCAGAACTGTTATCTGAAGAATTCTTTAAATGTATCTCCCAGCTTTTCCTTTCTCCTGTAAAGTTTTTGTGTTCATCACAGAAACATATTAATGTCTGTTTATGGATATAAAAATGTTGGTTGTCCATACCCCTGGCCAGTGAAGATCATAAAGAGGTTGGGGTCAAATCCTTTGTGAACGTGATTTTTCACACAGAAATTAGATATAAAAACAAACAAAAAAAATCAGACCCATGTCACAGACGTAGATGAAAAGTTTTATTTCCATTACTGCCATTTGCTCTTACAAACAGCCAGGTCCCAAAACATCTAAAATTCATAAAGATTCACTTCATCTAGGTTATTTGTTTTCATAGCTTTTTTGCTTGTCTTAGAAGTGTGAACCAGCATATCATAACCCTTATAGCTTTTGCCCTTTAAATTGCCACACAATCTGATCCAGAGACAGTTAATCTGCATTTGTTCATATCCCAGCAAAAAAACTAGACTTAATGTCTAGTACTGATATTTACCTTCCTAAAGTGATTATCTTGAAATATACCTAGAAATCCTCTCAGATTTTATTTTAAGAGTTAAAAGACAAGATATTTTAGGAATACATTTCTGCACATAGTAATGATTAAATCTGTCTATTTTGAAAACAAGACAATATTACAATAAGGTCTCTATATTGGTTTGTGCATGGCCTTTTCTCTTCTGGAAATATATTAGCTAACACACTCTTGGATTTCATCATATACCTATACCTACCATCGAAACCTATAGCCATCCTGTGATTGACTACTGCACCTCAGCTGATCAGTTCCTACCTTATTGCAAAAATGCTTGTTATTAGCCCCTAGTGTATGACCTTTCATGCTGTGCTGTTGAATTTCATCCCATTTCTATTGCCTGGGTCTTTGGTGTCATCCAATACACCCCTTGGCTTTCACGCAACTAATGATCCTAGACAAATACCTCCTTCATATTTTAGTCTCATTTCTGTGACTTCTTCCTTCCTGTCCAGCACTTCCTGACTCAAAGACTTACCTTTTAGCAAGGTCCAACATTTTGAATTCAGGTAATTTTTTACACTAGAAAATTCACAGAATGTATATTGATACCTTACCAATTATTACAGGGAGGAAAAACACAAAGAAAGTATTCATATGTTACATGGAAGTTAAGGTTTTTATTCTTCTCAAAGAAATAGAATTTGAAAAACCAAAGACAAGCTTTTAGAGTGTGGTAATCCAGGTGTCATTTAAAATGTACTCACTGATTATAGCTGATATTATCTTTGAATGCAACATTTTTATTTTAGAGAAAACAAATATTACAGTTTTACACTGGGAAGTCAGGGTCATAAATCCAAGACATGCACAGTTTAACAGTCTCACTTAAATTTTATTATCTGGCAGGAAACTGGGTAAATAAGAAGTTAGGATTATTATGTTTCTTTGACCAACATGAACTTAGGTAGGTAAATATTTATGCATCTAATTTTCCTAGTTCCATACACAGAATTTTCCTACTTTGTCCTTGTTTAAGTATTCCTGATTAGAGAATGCTTATGCAATTAAACACTTCATAATTATGTTATACTATCTAAAAAACTACACAGTCTGTCATAGGCATCTAGGTCCACCTCCCAACTGAGGACATTTCCTTTTTCTTTCTCCTTCTGAAGAGACAGTCTTGTGAAATTTTAATAACACTACAAATCAGTTGATACTCACTACAAGACATAGAATCAGAAAAGGGTTCAGAAAACTGTGACTAATTCATGATAAAGCAGTGAATTTATACCAGCTTTCTACATTACTGAATTTCTTACCAATGAGTCTTCAGTTATCCAAAATATTTCAGCTAATGTAAAACAGTAAGAACATCTGTTTATTGTGTAGAATATGTAGAATCATAGAATAAAATAATTTAGATTGGCAAAGACCTTTAAGATCATCAAGTCCAACCATTAACCCAACACTGCCAAGTCTATCATTAACCATGTCCCTGAGCGCTATATTTATGGATATTTTAAATACCTCCAGGGATGGTGTCTCAACCGCTTCCCTAGGCAGCCTGTTCCAATGCTCAAAAACACTTCTGGTGAAAAAATTTTCACTAATATGCAATCTCAGCCTTCCCTGGTACAACTTGAAGCCATTTGCTCTTTTCTCATCACTTGGTACTGGTGAGAAGAGACCAACTCAATTCTCTACAACCTCCTTTCAGGTAGTTGTAGATAACAATCAGGTATCCCCTAAGCCTCCTTTTCTCCAGGCTGAACTCCAGCACCCTCAGCCTCTCCTTACAGGACTTGTGCTACAGACTCTTCACCAGCTTCATTGCCCTTCTCTGGACACACTTCAACGCCTCAATGTGTTTCTTGTCAGTAGGGGCCCGAAACTGAACACAGTATCTGAGGGATGGCCTCACCAGTGCCAAGTATGTGGGGCTGATGACTTCCCTCATCCTGTTTTCCACAAATAGCGCACAAATATTAATTTCCTGAAGTGCCTAGCACACCATTAAAATATTTAATAGGTAATCAATTTGAATGAAGTTAATGATATAGATTGCAACAAACAGCAATGATTAAAGCCCAGTTAAAGACAAACACAGAGGCATCAATTCAGCTCTGTGTCAAAGCACTCCCTATTTAAGATGAATACTTTCACCGTATTAAATAAATTAGAATAGCAATAGTGCCTAGAGGTCCTGATCTCATGTCAAAATTTATTGTTCTATGAATAAATGTAATGAGAAAACAGTTGCTCTTTTAGAAAGCTTAAAGTTGCTACTGTTTTCTCTTGGGGGTAGAGATGGCTTCATGTTTTTGAGCCATCTACATTCGTAATTCACCCTAAATTTAATATTTTTCAAAGAGAGAAATAAGGAAATAGAAAGTCTCTCTTTTCTAACAGTATGTAAGGCATAATAGTTTCTTATCTGTTTCAGTTCAGGTTAAGCTTCTTTCTCAAAGCCAAACAACTTTGCCTCACCTAGGCCTAGCTTCATGCTATATTTTTAAATTGTCAGCATACCTTAATCCAGTATGCACTTCCTAAATTTTAAAGCATAACACCAGTTCGTTCATGTAAGCTTTTTGTAAATCTAGCAGAGGCTGCATTGCCTAGCACTTGCTTCTGTATTTTACAGGTTGCCTCAAACTATACTATTTATTTACTAAAGTTCCATTTTCCAAGCAAAAGTGGCCATATAAATCGGGTTAAGTGGGAGGTAGCTTACAAATTTGCATATTTTCCCCTCTTTGCCTCTCTGCCTCACTTTTTCTTATTTCTTTCTCTCTGTCTCAAAAAAATAAAAAATTCTCTTAGTTTAATTATCATTTCCCAGAATGGTTACTTATTTTGCATCTAGTACGAATGCCACTTACTACAATGTACCTATCCAAAATTGTACCAAGGAAAACAAATCTGTATTTTTGGGAAAAAGATATGCAAGCAGTCTAGTTAGTCCAAGATCACATGCAGCAACTATTTGAAATAAGTATAGTATAACCTGATTCTCAGTTAGAAATATGGTATTTTAAGAGTAGTGACTAAGAAGAGAGTTATCTGAGTATGCTACAGACAGAATCTGAGTATGCTACAAGTCACAACAGAAAAAAATTATATTAGAGATCCATTCAATTTTTCATAAGCTCTTCTCACAGTTCTTCTACATAAATTTTATTTCAAAAGAAGTGGTAAATCCTCATCTCCTGTATGCACTTTCTTTTAATTCTAGGTGGTTTGGGGGGGATTATTTAAAACAGCGAAAAATATTAATGTACTAGTCCAAAGGAGTAAAGAACACTGTAACCTTAATTGTAGCTATTTAAGCAGCCAGACTACATGACCTCCAGTGGTCCCTTCCAACCTTACCCATTCTGTGAAGCATAAAAAGACTAGACACAGCTGGGTGACATTGCTGTCCCAGAGAACAGCTTAGTCAATGAACTGAAAGGAAATGCTTCCCCCTGGTGCTCTGGAAAATGTCATGATCTCTTCAACATGATGAAGCTAACAGGATTATGGAGATCAGGGTAAAAGCCAGTTACGGAGTTAAAAGGTACAGCCATCGCAGTTTGAACTTTTAATCTTGAAGAAGTTACAATTTTCACTCCTCATGGTTGCCATAGACACATTTGAATGCAGACTTCAAATTATTCAAGTTAAACCAGTGAAGAAAACCTTAAGGTCACTTAATAGCAAGTGGAATCATTTTGCAAGCTGAGCAATCCAACATTCAATGCCTTGTGATGCTAGTCCCTGACACTGTAAATAAGTGTTCTAAGTATTCCAGGAGAAAGCTTTCCACCACAGAGAAAAGGATGACTCTTGTTTAGTCTTCTTTGTCACTAGAAAGTGCTACCACACCTAACCTCAGGTACACTCAAGGTATTTATCTAACATATCAGGGTAAAATTCCATACCATATGTTGCCATGCCCAGTATACAAACTAGAAGGAAGGCTGGATGGGAGCTGCTGTTTGAGAAGTGGCTGGACATTGGTCACCAAGTGGTGAGCAATTGCATTGTGGATCACTTCTATATTTTAATTGGTTTAGATTATTATATTGAAAGGGGGAGGGAGGTGAGGTGTGTGGAGGAGACGGGTGTAGGTGGTTATCTGCCCCATAGACCGGCTCTTCAATGAGAAAAGGTAAAAGGTAGAATACTTCCAATTAAGGTAACACTAGAACATGTTAATAGTTAAGGACTTTTCTGGACTATTCTGTTAATAGTTGTCTCTGTTGCTACTAGGTCTTGCAATTATGCCCCGAGTCATAATTAACACAGATGCCAAGTAGCAGTAGACCCTTTTTGTTCAACATGCTAACACCTAGACCTTCAGTGGGCTGTGACCAGTGCACAGACAAGATCTTCGCAGACAACATGAGAAACTACTGTCTCTTTTCTTCTTCTTCCAATTTGAACTTTAAAAGACACCTATATCAGTTTATTCCCTTGTTCACATTGACACAGCTGATGAACTATGTTGTACAGAAACAATAGTGTATAAGGTCCGGCTTTCTCTGCAAAGAAACGTGTCAAAAGGACAACAGCTCCGGGAAGTCAGGTCTTACTGGATTTTTTCTGTTTGCTTTAAATGTTACTTCAAGTATCTGAAAGTATCAGTACTTCAAGCATCAGGAACTACCAACTTAATTCTGTAATTGATTGATGCCAATCATGATCATGTTCTGATGAAGGAGCATATTTTCCAGGTCAATTGTTTTGATGATTTCTTGCAATATTCCATGGAACAAGTTAGTACTGCAAATGAACAAAAGATAAAATCCTATTTGATCTATATGTGTTCCTTTGCTATTGAATTAACTTACAATATCAAGCTAAAAGGCAGCTAGCAATTATCATTAGGCAAAGTGTTCATAATGCTTTGCATTATGAAAATTTCACTGAAAATTTTAGATGCATGCAGTATATAGTGGTGTTAAGAAGTTTCTGTAAAACACAGCAGAAACCTGGCTTTGTTGTGTCTTGGAAAAGATGAATGCATCTGGTATAAAACAAGAGACTCGCACTGGAGATAAATCAAGTGTTAGAAAGATAAAGTTAGTTACAGGGAAATGGAAGGTTAGCAGTGAGTGAATTTAGCTGCTGGAAGAGTAATAAACTAGAAAAGGGTTGAATTAAAACTAAATACATGAAGTCCAATAACTGTGTGGTCATTTATCTTCATACTTAAAAGTTAAGAAAGCCATAAAAGTTGATATTCTGAGATTGACACTAATTTATCAGTTTCAAATTTATCAGTGTGCAAATCAGTTATGTGCTGTTAGTTCTCCAAAAGAGAGAACATGTCAGAAAACCACCTGGGATAACACATCTATGTCCTTGAGCATGACTGCTTTTCAGTGTCAAGCTGAGTATGATAGAGGCCCACCACCAACACTGGTCCAGGTCAGTTTTCATTCTTCAGAAACATTATACATTCTACATAAAGATCTGCCCATAGAGATCTTTGCTGGTCGTTTCCAGACTGCATTTGTGCAACCTATAATTGTGGGAGCTTAAACAGAACAGTATTCCAGTTCCTTCATATATGCGTGATATATTGCTCTGCTCTCCTCTGTTAGCATCCAGCAGATATGCTAGCTACAGGATCCAGGGTAAGTATCATTCTTCCTTTCCAAATCTTCAGAGTATATGATCTTTTCTCATAAAATTTATTGATGAAAAAACCCAAAAAGAGTTTGGGTTTGCTAAAAGAAAATTTTACTGAATTTCTTTACTAAAACAAATAATGTGAGGCCACATACAAGTCTTGATATAGACAGAGAAATTTATCTGTTTCCTCCTCTAAATAATAAAGTCAAAAATGTTTTCATAAAGTAACTAGAAAACTTCTCTTTTCTGAGGGTGAGGGAGTGGAGGCACTGGATTTTTGGTTTCCTTTAAAAGATCAAAGGATCTATCAACAAGTTTTAAATCAGTTTTCATTAAATTTATTTTCACCAACCTCAAAGAACAGTCTTCATCTTTTCTCTATGCTCTCTTCTGACAAGGTTTTTGAATGACAAATCTGCAGTACATGCATAAATATTTCCATTATTTGAAATGAATATTAAAGTTGTTTTCTTCTAAAACATATGATTTATATGGTTAGTCTAATTTAAAGCCCACATGGAAGGAATTAATTCAGTGAAAGATCAAAATTATCTTCCATAAGAGATAAGGAAACCCTAGAAAAATTATAGGAAAATTGCAAACATGAAAGTAATCTGTTCTCATGCCAACCTTCTGAAAATTCTTCTCAGTCTTTCCTATGCCCTGCTTTTGAATTCATCTCCTCATCAAATTTCGTACCATTTACTCTCACTGCCTTCATCTAATTTGTACCAGATCTGTTTTACCTTCTCCTGAAATAATATTCCAGGATTATATGCACCAAAACAAACAAACAGAAATATTTATTTCAAAGATCATTTTGCCCCTCTTTTTTTTTTTCTTTTTTTTTTTTTTTTTTGTAATTCTTCAGTTGTATTTCTGGATTTCCTGTAACTATTTGAGATCTGGGAAAAAAATAATCAAATTAAAACATTTCAAACTTTATATTTTCCACTTTCCTTGCATTTTCCAAGGCACACTTGTCTTCCCTTGCTGGGTGACCACTATGAACCACAGCTTCCATGTTTACAGTATGCTCTCCAGCATTTTTAGTAGTCATTGAGACACTGGGGATAGTTTTCTCTACACATAGACATTATTTGCATACATATACCTATACGTGCACACATGTTGGTAGTATACAAGGGTATTTGTTAAAATGACAATATGTTTTCCCTACTTCATACAGTAGATATTTCTTCCAGGCATAAATTGATGTATGTGAAAAAATTACAGCACAGTTGGTTCCAAGTGATACTAGCAAAGCTCAGTGGCTGCCAATATCCATATGTTTACTTTGATAAGCTTAATGTACCAAGAATTCTAGTACTCCTCGTGAAAAATAACTGAACTATATTATGTAGTATTTGAATCATTTTAGGTGCATAGGGATTTATTCACAAAAACCTGAAGGCTACACAAGCCTCTCAAGCACTCAGTTTTCAAGCTGGTTTGTTAAATAAATTTGAAAATAAACAAGAACACTTAACAAAAAGCAAGTTACTTGTCTCAGAAGATATTTTTTTGTCCCTCAAAATACATGAGGTCAGGTCATAGTGGATCATTTGTGAAGTCTGCATTCAGTCCAGGGTACTGTCCTGGAATATATAACAGAAAACCACCAAAGTATTTTTTAACTAAAACCACATCTATATATATAACTTTGATATATATGTATAATTATAATGCATTTATAATGCCTTTCAGAAGTGAATTTTTTTTCTTCCTTCTCAGTTTGCAATCATGCATAGCTGTTCCTGATAAATACTTCCTCTCACCTTTTGGCAATTTCAGTCTCAAAGCCCTTTCTGATCCCTAATTCCATGAATGCATATCACAAATTCCCAGCTGAAACATGGTGCTGAACCCAGAGCTCAGAAGTACTTTTACTTTTGAAATCTTCTGATTTCAAGAAAAGTTTTATTTGAAATATTAGTTAAATCACAAATCACACATTATAAGGCAGCAAATCAATTAGTGGGCAGTAGTTCTACATGCTAAATATAATTTAAAACAAAATATAAAGTGTGTTCAAGTGGTTTGCTAGGTTGAGGCCTAAATACATTCCCTCTTAATTCAATAACCATGAACACTTTAATTAGGACTGGAGAAGGGAAAATAAAAATATTAAATTTGATTTATGTTTATGTTTCCTAATACTATTTATACATTATTTCTTAGGTAGTTCCATTCATGTGAAAGAAGTTTTGTGTCATTTTAAAGTATGGAACACAGAAAAATTAGGCTTGACAATTTATTTGAGAGTATTTTTTTTTTGTTATGTGAGACCAGACAGGGTTTGCCCAATTTTTCTCAAAATTTGAAGGACCATTCATTCTGTAGCTTCATGGTATATATGTCAATTTGGAAGCCAACATGAATTAGTTTTCCAAAAAAAGCTAGAAAGAAACTAAAAATACTATCTTGAATGGAATTTAATTTCTGCCACCTAACAATAACTACAGCAATCCCAAATAAAATAGAAATGTAAAGTCATATATCTAGTGGTTTACTATTACTTATGTTTTGTGTGCACATACACACACACACACAAAAATATTTGATAAGTATTTTTACTTTAAAACATTACTGAAAAATATGTGGTTTCTTTCCCTATCTAATCCAAACTACAAAGAAAAAATTGTTGACAATACAGCCTATATAAACTGTTACATAAGAAATATACTATAGTATATTTAATTAATTAAATATTAATTGATATGTATTTAATTAATAAAATAGGTACCTAGCCAGAAATCTTGGTATTTCTTTCCTACACACCCTCAGAGACAGTGTGTGGAGCGGGGAAATTACTTCCCTGCCAGGGAATAAAGTCTGCTGATGCTACTTATTTGAAAATGGTGTTACAGAAAGGAACAGTTTCGTGAAGTAAGAAAGAACAGAAAATTTTTCACGAGGATAACTACTTCCCTAAGAGTCTTCCATGAGGCTTTTGTGAAAGCAAGGATGGTAAAAGTGTGTGCTTCTTAGGTCAGAATATCAGCACCTCCAACTAAGAACTGGATGTACTTCAGATACCTTCCAAATATTATTCTCTAATTCAAAAAAGACTTTGCTCAGATGTCTTAAGACATCATGGTCAAGATACTTTTAAGTACTGCCTGGCCTAAAGTTTAACTAGCCAAACCAAAACTGCAATTATCTTGCTGATTTTAGGAGTATATGTACACAACCTGTTGAAAACTCTTAACAACAAGCCTGCTTATCTAAAAAGTGGTAACCCTTGAAATAAATTGGAAAAATGGAAATACAATACTACTAACTTCAGTTTTTGTTAGTTTTCTTTCATTTTAGTTGCTATTATCTTTAAATAAACATGTCTTCTGGGCCTTTCTAGCACTATCATGATGATTTAATGTATCAAATTACACCAGAACTGCTCCTGAAATGATCTTTCAGTGTTATAATTGGTTGTAAAATACTGCAATCATTTCACTTTCTCTATAGTATTTTTTTCTATATAAAACATTTATTTTTTATTCCGTTATACTAACAACAAAGGATTTTTAGGAAAAGCTATATTTTTCTGATTTGCGTGATGAAAAAAAAGTGAACCCCCCCCCCGAAGTTACTATAAAGAAAATATTTTTTGTTACATTCTGTACAATCTATAACCTATCTGAGGTAGTTGCACTTCAAGTAACTCTTAGTGCTTTAATAGCTGCTCAACCTAAGATTATGAATGGTTAGTTATCAATAAAACTTTGCACAGCCAGTTCTTTCTTTCTTTTTATTTATTCCAAACAAGTTTATTCACATTTTATTCTGTCAATAATTTATCTCAGGGTTGATTTCTCCGTAGAAAAAAATTACAATTTCTGGGAATTTTAAAATGCTAACAATCCATATGTAGAAAGTTTCTTCTCCTCCATGGATGTTGAAACAATTCCCATGATAATACACAAATCTTGGAAACCAGAAGATTAGCTTTCATGGCAAACAGATTTCTGTGTTTTTAACTCCTACACTTTGTCATTACCATAAGGCAACAGAAAGCTGGCCAAAAATGAATCTGCTAGAATGACGAGAGGGGGAAAGAAGAAGGGAAAGACTAGTTAAATGAGGGTGAGTGAAATGGGGTGAATGGGGATGCGGGTTTTCTGTTTCAGAAAGAAGAATTTATTACATAATTTTAATAGAAGATGGATAAATAAGTAATGATTAAATAATGTCTCATTTATGTTATGATTCAAAACTATGCAACTTGAGCAAAAGTGTGGGTTGGCACTATCCTAGAATTAAAAACAGCCTAATGCTTCTACATTTTGTGTAATTCTCTAGCCAGTGGAACATTTTATATACAAAGTGCATTTAAGAAAATGGAATGTTGTTCACAGTTATCTGTGGAAGTGGATTCTTTAATTCAAATGAAATGTCTGTCTGGAGTCTTAAGTCAGATGAAAGGCTTCAAAGAGCACATCAGAACTGATTATTGACTAGATGTATGTGCCTCTCTCTTACAGTGAAGAGTTCTTCTAATCTTATTTGAAGGTACCTAACTCGCCCACTTTCATGAGATGGGGGATCTTTTGTGCCTGTGTCAGGGTTCTATTTAGAAAACTAGACAGCAAAAGCTAAATCCAGCAGCACTTTCTTATTCAGGGTTGATATCTAATCTCAGTAACATGGACGTGTCCTTAAATGTATTGTCTTTCCAATTCCACCCCAGCATATGGCAGTCTGGATTATTTATTTAGTCTTTGAACAAAGGTCTAAGCTGTATGAAACGACTGTATAGTTTCCACTGTTCAGAAGAAGAAAAAAAGCAGACATAAATAAATAGGGAGGAAAAACACTTTACCAATTTGAAAAGAAAAAAACCAAACATTATCCAAGACAACATAGTATGTTTTGTTTTGTTTTTTTCTATCTGAGTGAATTAAAAATACAAGTCCACCTTTTCATCCTGTCAAAGTGAATAATTTTTTCTTCCTGGACAAAGACAGCAAAGACTAACTAAACACTGACTAGTCTGTTCCACTAGTCTTTCAAGCTCAGAGTTTGTTTGAAGTGCTGCACAAATTAATTCCTAAGAGTAATGGAACTACTAACGTGGAAGTGCAGTTTAGGTCAGCCAGTTTATTACTCTAAATAAAAAGAAACTAGTCATTCAGTCTTTCCTCTCTTGTATATCACACTGTACCTGAGAATACAGACAATAATGAGAGTAGGATACAACCACTACTACATACAGATGAATATACTGACAGGCTGTTGTTGAAGTACATGAAGCTGTGATTCCTGATGCTGCAAGAACAGAAATGTGGTTCTGAATAATTGCAGTGATATTGTTTCTCTCTGTCTTTTGAGACATTCTTATATGTTTATATCTTTATATGTTTATAAAGATGAGCTACTATCAATTTTTGACTCTCCTGACTGAGCACCGTATTTCAATAAGCTGTGTTATACTCTGCCTAGTCATGATTTAATGAACAGCCAAGCTTTGCCCCTTCGTATTCTGAAGATCTTGCATGTGAAGGATTGATTTTTATATCCCATAAAAGTCTTATACCTTATGCTTACAACTCAACCTAAGTTCCTTCTTTAATTAATACATTCCATTTGTATTATTCTTCCAATTTGTGATTACATTGCTTTTCTCTGATCTTGAACACATGGGGTTTGCATTTGCCTTGAGGAAAAGATCTATCAGACAAGTGTTCTAAGATGAAAAGTTGACAAATACTACATAAATGAGTCACAAATGATTCCTTGTGTTTTGCAAACAGTGAGACCTACTGTTGCAAACAAAGGATGGCAGTGAGCTGGAAATGGACTGATTATTGCAAACTCGATGCATTTTTCCAAATGGATATGAATTTAAGAGCAGACAATGAGAATAGCTGCCTGGGAAGTAGTCAAAAGGCAAAGACAAAGACTGGAAGGATAGCAAAGAATGATGGACACTAAGTGATTGCCAAAATCTGAAGAATGATGTTTTCAGGAGAAGCCTGAGGCAGTATATGTCAGAAAAAATGTCTCTGAAATAACTCACTGAAGTTATTTGGATGTTATGCAGCAGTGGCTGAACAGATGAAAGACAGAAAGTGTTTATGAAAGACTTATAAGAGAGTCAACTTAAATGAATTAATTTCAAAATTTCTTTGCTTATCCTTTTGCATTTTAATCTTGCCCCATATAGTATAGTAATATCAATAAGATATTTATTTCTTCTCTGCTGGAATAATAATCGGGAGAAAAAATAAAAAGGCAGATCAGTAGTAATGAAGTAATTCATTCCCTGTTTTTCTTTTTGCTCTTGTAAATTAATCAATAGAAAACACTTGTCAATTTTCAAGAAAACCAATTATGTAGCTAGCACTATATTTTCACAGGCTTATTCCAACAGTGCCCTTCTGAAGGAGTTAATAATTTAATAGATCTACATGAAAGAACTTTTTGAAAGAAAAATATTAAGAAAATACAAAGTCTTTACTGAGGAAGATTTGTATGTATACAAGAATTTTCACTTACATTGCTTCTAGTAAAATGAATTTCAATTGATTTCTTGCCTGTTCTCTGCCACTAATTTTTCCTTCTCCTTTTGGTCAACTATGTTTTTAGGCACCACATTTTACAAACTAACTAAACAAGAAACTTCCTCTTTTCCACACTACAAATGAAATTTGTTCCTTTTACATATTCTACATTCATTTATCTATTGCAATTCTAACTAATGTTAGTGTGTCTGTATATGTCTATATATATGATGCAGTTTTCAGTCAGTCTAAATCAGTCCAGCTACATTCATCCTAGCAAAGGATCAATGTCTTAACAGCCTGCAGAACAAGCCCCAAATACGCCATTAAATCTGTGCATCCACTGCATAAAGCAAACAGGTCTTTGCCTAGAAGGGAGGCCTCTTCAGTCTTTTCCTGGCCATATAATTTCTTCATGTATTTTTAAGCTGAACATCATTGCATATAGTCTGCTTTACAGAAAATCTTCAGAAGGTATGTCTCTTGATGACATATTTGGGTGGCTCTGTCCTTCTTATTTCCCTGGTTTTCTATGCAGGAGTTTAAAAAGATTTGAAAAGGGCAGAGCTGTTTTTGGCATGAGCTTTTATAGGTATAGCACAGCTACTGCTGCCCTGGAAAAAAAAATAAAAAATAGAAAGTGATAAGCCATTGAAAATAAACTTCTTGCTCCTCAGTGTAGCTTTATTTCCTCTTTAGTTCTTTATTAGAAGAACTAATAAGTAATCAAGTAATAAACAACTGCAAATATTCATCTAATGACTTAATAATAAATCCACCTTACTTCTTTCTTGGACAGATGTTAGAATCTGGAATTTGCTGCAGAATGCTTCAGGCAGATGCTCAGTCAGACTGCAAGCTGCCATGCCATAATTTCTTTTCCTGTCTGACTAATATTCAGCATACATCTACATAAAGTTATAATCTCCACTTCAAATTAATAGCTTTATACCGTATCAGTCTTCATGAGTGTTCTTTTTATTAACTGAAGTAATCCTAATTGCTTCAGAGTGTGTCCAAACTCAATTTGACATATGATATGTTGCTGGGGGTTTTTTTTGTGTGTGTTGCTTGGGGTTTATTATTGTTATTATTTCCACGCAGATCTTGAAATTTAAATCATGAGTAGCCTCTGGATATCAGGAACAGTTTGGAAATCTGACTGTCTTTATATTTTATAGAGAGTATGTCATTTCAGTAATGGCAAAACAACCTAGTGATTCAAAATACCATGATACAACTTCTATCTTCATGAGGAATAGTACAATAATAAAAGCATTTCAGGAGATAGCTATAGTTACAGACACAAATAATAGCAATTCTTAATAACAGGAGACTTGAAAAATAAATACAATTTATTTCCTAATTTAAAATTGCCTAATAAGGATCAACTTTTAAATAAGTACCCATAAATAAATCTGTAACGTTTGTCATTTTTTTCTCAATGTAGATAAATATATCATTTTAGATGTCACTTAGACACTTAGAAACTTCCAAATATCATCCAAGATTTGCAAGAGAATCACATGAATTTTACCCCACTATAGTAAGAGTATTATTATCAATGTATAATGGAACCAAAACTTCCCATTTGTCAAATGCTTCAGCTGTTGCAAACATACATTCTGAGATACCAAAATTAAAAAACCAGAATCATCAGCTATTAGAATTAGGATTAAAATATATTAGACACAAATTTTGCATGCATATTTGTAAAGTAATAGTAAAATGTCATCCTTGGTAAGAAAACTAGGTGATTATTTTTGTGAGAGAGGTAAAAGAGCAACTACAGAAAAAAAAAGAATTAAGTATTTCCTGAATTTAATTAATAGTACTTTTGTACAAACAAACAAAAAACCACAAAAAACAAACAAAAAAACCCCAAAAAACCAAACCAACCCAACAAAAAAACCAAACAAAAAACCCCACACCAGGATAACAGTTCATAGAGCACATCTGAAAGGAATAGTTCCTGCCAGAAGGAACTACAGTTGCATAATTTTGTAATCTGCCTGTGTACAAAGTCTCTCTACAGTTTTCTTGTAAGACTCCCTTTAGGTATTGGAAGGCCACAACAAGGTCTCCTTGGAGCCTTCTCTCTTCTACCCCACCTTTCTTAGTCTGACTTCATAGAAGAGGTGCTCCAGCCCTCTGATCATCTTTGCAGCCCTCCTCTGGACCAGCTCGAACAGATTCATGTCCTTTTTATGTTGAAGGACACAGAGCTGGATGCAGTACTTCAGGTGGGGTCTCACAAGGAGAAGAAGGACCTCCCTCCACCTGCTGGCCACGCCACTCTTGAGGCAGCCCAGGATGCAGGTGGCTTTCTGGGCTGCAAGTGCATATTCATAACTCATGTCCTGCTTTTCAAACACGAGAACCCCCAAGTCCTTCTCCACAGCGTTACTCTCAATGAGCTCTTCTGCCAGCCTGTACTCATGTCTGGGATTGCCCCCACTCAGGTGTAGCACTTCACACTTGTTGAACTTCCTTAGGTTCTCGCAAGTCTACTTCTCAAGTTTGTCCAGCCCCCTGGATGGCATGGCATACTTCTGCTGTGTCAGCTGCACTGCTCAGGTATGTGTCATCTGTAAACTTGCTGAGAGTGCACTCCATCTCACTGTCTATGTCATTGATAAAGATGCTAAAGAGCATCAATATCAAGACAAGCCCTGAGGGAAATCACTCATCACCAGACTCCACCTGAACATAGAGCCATCGACTGCAATTCTCTACAGCCAATTCCTTATCCACTGAATAGTCCACTCTTCAAAACCTTTTATTTCCAATTTGGAGAAAAGGATGCCTTTGTAGAACGATATGGAAGGCCTTACAGAAATCTAGATGACATTGCTCACTCTTCCCTTTTTTCCCATTGCAGTTCTCAAATACTCAAAATCTGACTACAAACTTATGCAGCAATGTTGTCAGGGGGAATTATTGTAGTATTTTACTTCCAGAAGATAAAAACATGATGGAGGAAATTTAATGATAAAATATTCCCAAGATATAAGGCTTATGTAACTCTAAGCTGTATTTGAACACCTGTCCAAAACTATAATGTGAAATTTTAAGTCTGCTTTATGTTCATTTTTCATTAATATAAACCTCATTTACTATAGGTACTATGATTTACAGATCATTATTTGCAAATGCTGTCACAGGACTGATGGTGGCTATGAAAGATATTCTTTGTATTTAAAGCAGGACCTTTGAGAAAATCACTACGCAAAACAAATACCATCTTCCCAGGATCTATTGCCCAGATCTACAGGGTGTTTTCACACCTTACTTACTTCCCTCATTAAATGTCAGACTAACCTGTGAAGCAAGCAGCATCGAACAGTTCTGACTTCATTAGAGTAGTATGGTATGTAAGAGACTTTGTTCAAATATATTTCTCTTTGCAACAAAAATCTACTTCTGCATTCCAGGTCTGCTTACTTAAAGACCTTCAGATATTTAGTTGAAAAACTGCCTCATGTTCTGTGTATCCAAGCAAATGGATTTAAACATGCTTATATAGTATCAGCACATCAAGCTTGTAAAGCCATCAGGGTGGTACAGTAAGGTTTGGGAGGTGAAGGGAGAAAATAATGAGTATTCATTAAGAATGGAATATGACTTTTTAATTCAAGTATTCAACATCTGTGTCAACCTTCTAATTGCTACCTATATAATTTCATCCAAACACAGAAATTTTAGAACCTGCTATTAGAAATGTATTGCAATTTGATAACTTTAAAAAACCTTAAATGAACCTTCTTGTCTTTCAAGTTGCAATTGTGCACAGCAATATGTTACACAGAGATGAAAATTGAAAATGATTCTGTGAAACCTACTGTGCCCATATGGTGTTAGAAATTTCTTCATGAACAACATTAGACTAAAAGCTCTCAGGACAGATAAGAGCCTTCAGTAGTTTCTTGAATTTCCAGATAAAAAAAGATAATTTTTATTTTTCAAACTCAAAATGGAAAGATCTATTATTTGACTGGTTTTAAAGCACTAAAAACAAAAAATGAAAAATAATATAAACGAGTTGGTATTTACAAAGGACAAGAAAAATTATTTTCCATTATTTTTCAGAAAAATTCTCACTATGGAAAAAGAATAACAAAATTATAGAGCCTATTCCCATCCAGTGCTATCCCATAATAGCTTTTTTAATCATAATTCTATTCCATATAATATTTATCCTATTATTTTCACCAGAAGGAACACTGAAGGGGAAAAAAAAAAAAAAAAGCAGAGAAAATTGACTTACACTGACTGCTTCAGGAACCTTAGTGATGCAGAGTTTTGTTATCAATCAGTCAGAACTAGACATTTAAGCCCTGGTCAGAGCTAGGTAAAAGTTTAAAGTCATTGTCAATAATGACATTTTTATACCTGCTCATTTTCACTTTGAAATCTTTCTCTAGAAATCATCCAGAAGACTAAAGTGAAGGGGGGAAAAAAAACCTATTATCATCTATAAGTCTCCTTAAAAGTAGTTTCCAGCATCTCAGAAGCAACTAAAACCATTATTCTACAACAGAAAAAATATAGGGGAAATGGAAGCTGGAAACAAACCTTCACAATATTTAAACACTAACTTTAAAAAAGCCTTTTAAGCTGGTTTTAAAGTTGCATTTTGGGACCCCTGTTGACTTCTGTGAAAGTATTCACATAATAGAGCAAGCTGCAAACTCCCCATTCTTTTTTTAGAAAAAGAACCCCATCTCTTTCTTTATGGTTTTGTTCAGATGAACACCTGGCCTATAAAATTAAGTGACAGAACATCCCCTGGGGTGCCATTTTTGTAGAAAGCTAACAAAACTTTAAAAAGTATATATTTTTTGCCTCATTGGAGCTTACGCAGCTTTGTTTTACACTTTTTCCATCTGTTTCTCTGGCTCAACTGCGGGTACTAATGTGTTTAATTTAAGCTGTATCACTCGTCCAAAAGAACCCTTCAGTCAGCAGGTTCCTGTCTACTTCTGGCTGGCAACCCAGTCAAAATATTCCAGGGAGAGTAAGACAGAAGGGGAGGGAGAGACAGGAAGGGAAGAAAAGAAAGTTTCTCATTTCTTCTACAAAAGACAGTACTTGTTGGATCAAAGATTCTTTGGGGATTAATGAAAGGAAGAGAGTTATTAATTTCTTGGAGGGGGTGGAGGGTGTCTGAATTAATTATCATGAAAATAATACTCAGGAATACTTATAATGGCTTTGTAGTTGGGATGACAGCTGGCCTAAGATTTTGCTCTGCCTTCCATCTACACCATTTCTCTTTTCTTGAACCAACCTCATACCTTGGTTATAAAAGACTTAAATAAAGCAAAATAGGAAGGAAACATGCAAAAAAGTCACAGAATCCCTCAATCCTCTAAGGAATGGCAATCAAATTCTTTAAACATATTTGTATCAGTGCAGCTTAAATTTAGTTGTATTTTTAAATATTTTATTATTGAAAATAAAATGGAATCCAAATATTACAGAAGCTTGGAGATATTTATATTTTAAATTCAATGCCTTGCATGCAATAAGTGCTGCAGGAGTAGGTGTGAAGAGTGCAGATGAATATTTCCTTTGGATTTTCTTCTGGCTGTTACATGACATATAAGCAAGGAAAAAAAAAAGTAAGTAAAAAATTACAGCATTTTTGTCAGCTACAGGAGAAAATGGCAGGTCTTAGATGCTAACTCTTATCTACAGGCATAATACAACCCTAGCAATGTGAATTTCCACACAACTGCCTGCTAGTTCAGAGATAGGTTTAATTTTGTTTGGGATTTCGATGCCACCCTTTCCAGTGTCTGACTGCACTGCACTAGACAAAACCAAACCCTAACAGCTGTCATGTGCAATTCATTCTCCCTCTCAGACTGTCCCTGAGGGAAGAATTGTGTGCACTGGAGTGTTTTCTTTTTGATAGGCTTCTGCTTCTTTTTAAAATGTGCATGTTTGTTTTTTTTTTGTCCATTTATATTAGAGAAAAGAAAGCAAAGACAATGTGCCTCACACATGAAGAGAAGTACTGAATGTGGAAAGATTTAGGAAAGATAATCAGAGCTGGCCACGCACATGACTTGCCAGCCTGCGCTAACCAACCAGTTTTAGCAAATCAGCTCCATACGTCTACACAGAAATATCCATAGCAGCACATATGGGATTCATCCTAATTCATGGAAGTCTTCTTAGAAAGGATTTGATGAAAACAGATATATAGGATCTTTTCAGATAAGTTGAAACGACTGAGATGAAAGCAGTGGTTTGTTCTGTAGGTAAGTTAACAGTACCACGTTCATTAAATGTCTGCTACTGTTTCAGAGGCATGTCAGGAATATGCTTTTACATTGTCCATAAACTAAAGAAAAAAACCCACGATTTTATTAGTGTATGTTCAGTGAAGAGAAAAATAATGAAGACAGTCCAGTGTTTCACCCTTGTCCTGCTCCATGGAGTATGGATGATTGCACAGTGAACTCAAGGTATCATCATTACACTAATTTGTCAGAAGGATGTGACAAGCATACTGGGAAGTTCAAGTGCCAACGGGTTTTCAGAATTCTGAAACATTTTAGGCTGGGATATTTATATACCTGAGCACATATTTTGAAAAGCTTATTTTAAGAAATAAGAATACACTGTTCCCACTTGGAAGTTGAAGATAATTTCTACCTTAAATTGTTTAATCATGAAACAATTAGTTCAAATGCTTTGAGAATTGACTTCAGCAATTCCCTCTGTTCTTCAATTCCTTGTCTGTAAACAGAAATGCTTTCATTTGTATTCTCCTGTATCTGCACTTCACGAGAACAGCTATTGTATATATTTGCTAAGTGGTAAGCTTTTAAAACAAATTCCACAGCTGTGTGATCTTCCTTTCTGCATCTGTGTGACCTTCCTTTCTGCATCAGTATCCATGAGACAGATCAAATTTATTGATATATATCAGTTTTGCTTCTAGATGTTCTAATCTTTTCTCCTTTTTGTCTTTTGAACTTAGTGCTTTGTTTGTCGAATAGATGTTCAAAGTGCTGTTGTTTAATCATACCACTTGCCAGACTGCAGAAGCTTCTTAACAGAAATATATTCAGCACTGAATATATTGAGAGCAGTAGTTTAAGAAGGAAAGCAGTATTCAGGATAGCCTTAAGTAACAAAAGCATATGTTCAGATTGTACTAGGTGGTATAAACTATAAATAGGAGGGGATGCTCTGTAGGGCTCCATTTTATAGCCAGTGCTCTTCAACATCTTTGTAAACAATTTGAATGCGGGATGAGAAGATATACTAAGTTTGCTGACAAGACTAAATTGGGAAGAGCTGTTGACTCCGTGAAAAGCAGAGAGATCCTGCAGAGAGGTCTTGACAAACTAGAGGGCTGTGCAACCAGATAAAGTTTAATAAGGGCAAGTGCCAGATTCTGCACTTGGGATGGGACAACCCTGGAAGAATGTACAGACTGGAGAATGAGATGCTGGAGAGCAGTGCCATGGAAAGGGCCCTGGGGCGGCCCAGTCGATGGCAAGTTGAACATGAGTCAGCAGCGCCCTGGCAGCCAGGAGGGCCAACCCTGTCCTGGGGGCATCAGACAAAGCACTGCCAGCTGGTTGAGGGAGGGGATTGTCCTGTTCTGCTCTGTACTGGGGTGGCCATACTTCGAGTGCTGTATGAAGTTTTTGGTGCCACAGAACAAAAAAAATATAAAGCAATATATTAGAGAGTGTCCAAAGGAGGGCTATGAAGATGGTGAAGAGTCTGGAGTGGAAGCCATATAAGGGGCGGCTGAGGTCACTCGGTTTTTTTAGCCTTCATATTTTGGGTTGGAACACTTGCCAAAACAGAAAGGAAGCACAAGTGGGAAACACCCCCCCCCAAAAAAAAACAAAACAACAAATAAAAACAAGTCCCAAATGATGAGGAGATTATCCATATAGAATATAAGGTATTCTGTTTCAATTCCTTGCTTTAAAAGTTTTGTAGCCATATGCTACTTCTTAGTTTGTTTTACTGTTTTACATTCATAAACAAATATTTGTTTATATTCATAAACAAATATTACTTCTAGTCAATTTGCAGACTTCTGAGTTTCATCCTAGTGCAAAATAGAATGAAATGTCTCTTGAATCTGTCAGAGTCATGCTGCTGGTTTTCAGCTCATCTGACTAAGAGTACCAGTCTAGTACTAGTGTCTTGGAATGTGATTTACTGACAAAGAGCAACTGCTTAAACAACGCTGTTTCTATGATGTGTCACAATCTCTCAAACACAGCTTAAATAGCAAAGTATTACTGAGTTCTAGGGTGAGGAATGAACTTCTTCCATCTTCATTTCTTTGTATGCCATTCCACATACTACTTTAAAAAAAACCCCAGAACAATAAGGCTCCTGACAGTTCAGAGCACATTCTTACCTTTACTTGTATCTCAACCATCTGCACTATGGATTTACAGCTTTTATGAAAACACAGCATCTCCCACACATAGTACGTCTATCTCCTGTAAGGCTAATGTTTACCACATCTGTCCAAGACCCTCAGCACACGATTTATTTCAATCACTCGAAGAGCAGTAGGTCAAATGCGTAAAGGAGCATTAATATTATTTGCTAAACCCGAGTCACAGATCTCAACAAGATAAGAGCATCTCTAAAACGTTAAGGACTGATTTTTATATTTTTTTGCATTTATTGTCCTTTATTGTCAGTCCAGAAGAAAATGCAATTCTTCCTAAGAGTGGTGAAACAAAGCTTTCCATGAACTCCCTAAAGCACTTCAGCACTGATAGCACGAGGAGCATGACATCGTGCTTGAAGAGCTGTTTTTCTTCCTAACTGTCTCCAGCTTTGCCTAGATGAGTTTCTATACTGCAGTTCTATCCTTTAAATATCCATTTTTACTCTGAAAAATGAGGATAATGTTTTTAATTTTCACAGTATTCTCATAAATTGACATTATTTAACTTTTTATTTAAAATAACTAATTTTTCCATGTTAATTTTTAGTCCTTTAAATTGTGAAATGCTTTTCAGAGAAGGACATACTTTCTATTTTTCAATATAGGAAAATAAAAAGAAAACACCCTTCATTTTTATAATCCAAGCCAGATGCAGGATAAGTCATGTCCTCCAGAGACTTGAATTCACATGAACCATCAGAACCTCTTGTCTGTATTCTGCTCTTTGTTAACAATAATGATTCCTGTTGTCAACATGTTTATTGCAATAATATAATTACTTCTGGGTTTAAGTAATGATACAGGTTATTTACTTCCATTTTCCACAAAGCTAGTCAGTATTATTGAGGGAAGGAGGGTGCCTGTGGGGAGATAGAATTCATTCAAACTAGAAGCAACAGTTTGCTGAGACTGTAATATCACAGAGAAATATGCTGTCATAACATTGTGGCCATGCATTTTGAGGGTTTGTATAAAAGTGAAGTTAAAATTTTATTCTACACCTCAGTTGTTAGAATTCTCCATAGTATTGAAGGGGAGGGGAAGCAATTAAAAGAAAACTAGTAAAAGTTTTTTGTCTTTCGTGAGTTTTAACTTGTTACCTTACTGCGTCACTTCACAGACAATCTATATTTTCACTGACTTAGAAGTGCTTTTGTAAATATCAGCTGCTCTATTAAAGACTTATAGGAATTATCAACATATTTAATCAAAATATCACATAGGAGCAAAGTAAAACATCTTTGTAATATTTATAGTGATAATACACTTGAGGAAACTACAGTAGTGGTTATATGTAATTTTCAACATTCTGAAAGGTGCAATGCAAAGTCTCATACGAATAAACGACACATTATTAATTCCACTATAGGATATTTTTCCCCTTAGACTGATTTCAAATTAACTACTGCTGCATCACAGAAGATATGTGAATTAATAACAGTACAAAAAATCATCTAAACAAGACACACAGTGTAACCCTAAGATGCTCATCTAACCAGAAAATTGCCTGAGCCATACCACTAATGAACATAACTGCTAAATCACAGGCACCATCTTCAAATTCCTTTTACAAAGGCAGGTCTGATTGAGGTGACAAGTAATTCTGGCAAAATCTGAATACATACTAGAAATTCAAGTAACACATAACTTACTCTGTTCCTTTACAAGGAAAATATAATATGATATTACCAAAAAATGAATGAGTGGAGTTTAGCCATGAGAAAAAAAACAGATGAAACAAAAAATTGCAAGTATTTATCCTGCTGCCATAAGGGGAAGGAAAAAGCTTTCCAAGACAACTTTATGAGTTCTTTTACTTATAGGGTTTTAGGGTACAGAGTATAAAGGAGTATATAGAGTAGTACATATAAAAGAGTACATAAAGCATAAAAAGAGTATAAAAAAGTATAAGAGTACAACACATGTTGACAAGTAACAGATAGAAAAGAGCAGTGCTAGGATGAACTCATGGCCTCAGGAATACCATGTGAGCTCTTTTTTCCAAGCACCACCGCTTCAAAAACATGTAAATTAAAACAAAAGGCATCCCTTTCATTCCTGGCTGTATCCAGCCAACTCCTGAGCCACTCTGCCATGTCTTACTGAAGCAATCAAGGGGCAACAACCTGCCCCTCTCATGTCAAAGACCCTTTCACCCACAGGCTGAGAAACTGACTCTTGCAACATCTGGGCCCATCAGCTCACCTCCCAACCCACTGTAAACAAGGGAGAAATTCCCTTTTGCAGCTGCTCCCCTGCAGTGCTCAGCCACCCCAGCAGCTCATGCTGGTTCCCATTAACAGTCTTGTCTTCCTTCAAGCAGAACTTGAGGTTCTTGAGGTCTGGTCCAGGAGAACAAGGGAGGGGAAACATCTTCTCCCCCCACCTCAGGAAAGCAAGGGAGGGAAAACCCCCTTTTGCAAGCAGAGCTCTTCTGAGCTCTCCCCTCCCCATTTTGGGGTGGCGGGGGGTGAAACGTTGGACAGCACACCAGCCTGGGCAGCAGGAGGAAGGCAGGCACATAGGGATGGGTGTGTGTGAGAAATGTCAACAAGGTGTAGGAGCTGGGAAAGCCCCCTTACCTACGTGGGAGCATACTAATTTTATAACACTACTCAATTATCATATCTAAAGGTTTCATCCAATCTAACAAATGTCCATACCCAGAACTTCCCTTGGGACCACCCCATGGCATACATCTTCTAGAATTGAATTGGAGGTCTTAAGACCCCTTACTTCATCCTTTATCATTATCTTCATGCCACTTTTTCATATTGGAGCTTCTCCAAGGTTGCTAGGCTTTGCTTTTTTGTTTGGACTGACATGGTATCTAATTGTCTTAGCTCTGGTACATGCTTCCCAGGCATGGTGTTCCAGCTATTACCTGACCCTTAAGACAGCTAGCACAGGGTTAGAGGTTGGTAGCTACTCTAAATGTAAGAAACTACATAGAAGTATAAAAATCTACAAATTCATGAAAACCCTAAGGCATCAATCCAAACTGCAAGTCTCACTGGCAAACTTCTAACTGAGGAGGACCTCATAAAATAACAACTCCTGAAATATCTGTATGAAATACTCCATAGTTGCAGAGGACTATCCAGATGTCTAATGTAGCGGGCTGTATAGATGTCTCCCAGCAGATGCTTCAAAGAAAGATGCAAAAAACCTTTCAATTGAAGACAAGTAGTGTCTAAGAATAAACTTCCTGCAGCAGATGAGATGTAAATAACTGTATTGACTGTTATGCTTCAATGATATATACCTTTCAATGATATCTACATTTTATACTCTCTTTATTAGAGCGACATTATTTTAATACATTTCATTGAATGCTGGTATATCTAAATCTTGTTAACATACATTTAGAATGATCAGATTATAAATCACACAAGAAGTAATGCTGGGGAGCTATATTCCCTATGCCGTTTAAGGTGTCATTGAAACTGAGATTGGAGGTGCCAGAGCTGAATGTTCAAGGACTGAATCACTGCAGAGAAGGCTAACCAAATGAAAGTCACACATAGGTTGGAGGTCAGTGGGTCCAGTGGATTACCTAGATTTGGCTGCACAGGAGCATGTACAGATGTCTTTTGAAAATAATCAGAGTTGGGGACTCCAAAAATTCTCTGGGCAACAATGCTAAGTTGCCCCCACAGTGAAAGTCTTTCCTGATGTTCAGGGAGAATTTTCTGTTTATGTTTGTGCCTATTGCCTCTGGTACTGTTACTGGGCATGAATGGATGTAGCCTGGCTCCATCGTCTTTGCACCTTCCGTTCAGGTACTCATACGTGCTGATCTACCTGGTCTTTTTCTTTTCCAAGCAGTCCCAGCTTTCTGAGCCTTTCCTCATATGAGAGATGCTCCAGTCCACTCATCATCTTAGTGGCCCTTTGCTAAACTTTAGCAGTAGTTCCAAGTCTCTCTTGTACCAGGGAGTGCAGACAGTGACACAGCTATAAGGGCTTAAAGAGCTCAGTTATATGTCTCAAACACTGTTACCTCAGAAGGAGATTGCCATGAGATAAGACCAGAAGAGTGCAAGAGGATAGTGCTAACTCCAGGCCTGTGGAGGCAAGATCTGGCTTTCACATCCTGAGTTATGCATCCAGACAAAAATTCCCACTATGGCAAACTGTGTAAAGAAGCAACTGCTTATATGCATAGCACTGGTCAAACAAAGATTAAACAAAAATCACCCCAATCTATGGGACAGATGGCATCTGTGACCATCCAAACCTACCTCCCCCACCTCCACACACTCCATCCTTTTGAATAAGCTTCTGTGGATACCCAGAACTTGGACTTGTAAAGCTATTTGACAGGAACTTGAGATAAGATAAAGGTAGTACTATTGCCTGACTGTTGTCTCAGGCCTAACGGGAGTAAGTAAATAAAATTGGGGGAGAAGAATATATCAGTGATAATGGACAAGAAAAGCCAACTGTGCTGAAATCATCTTGGACTGGAAAAAAGGTAATTCCAGCAGTTGGAGATCATAACCACCAACTCACAGCCCAATGACTCAAGAAACTCACTGACTCAAAAGGAGAGAAAGACTGAGCATGGGACTAATTAGCATTAGAGTGAGGGAATCATTTAACCAAGAGAACTGTGTAGCCAATGAGCACTAATTATGTTGTTTGCTAAAATGTATAAATAGTGAAAAGTTTTGAATTACCTCAGGACCTCCACCACCAAGAAATCCAGGGTGAAGAGGGACCAACAGGACACAGCTGGATCCACAGGTGGTGTACATCTTCTGCTTAATCTGTCTCACTCCCTCTCACTCTCTTCTTTATTTTCTATTTCTTTCTGTCTCTCTACCTCACATTTTATTGTTAAATAAAATCTGTAGTATTGACTTTGGCAGATGATCTCATTTGAGTCTTAATTCAGGCAGAGGCATCTCTCAGTAATCGTATCTCAACAACAATATTGCAGATATTTATGATAGGTAGCTGAAGATACTTACGATAGGCCTATAGATCTATTTACAGGTAAGTATGATGTGTTGGATGGTTCAAACTCAAGAAACTCAGAACCAGAAAGTTCCATAGCATGTATATTTGCTCAAGCCAATAAGCCCTGTTTTGAGCCAGGGCTTAGTAATGAAAGAATATGATTGTGCTGACACAACCATGTCTTTTGCATTGTAATAGTCTGCCCATCCCTCTGGAGAACAAAGAGATCAAACCATGTATGCCTACATGAGACCTATGATGTCTATCTATTTCCAATTAGGTCTATATATGACTTCTTTTATGCATTACATAACAGATTAATTTAATACCCAAACGTTATGAATCTTACAAATATCTCTAACAGAAGTATGTCCTCAGTACTTTTTATATTTAAGATAATTTTCCTACCTAATTTTGATTAAAGTTTTTAGAATTGATACTCTAATATTCTAAGACAAAAATAAACAGCTCCCTTGCAGTCAATGTTTAGGTCCCAGTAGAACACGTATAATTTTCATTAGAATTCATGGAGTTTTGGCACACAAAGTATGTGCCCAATATTATCTTCCCAGAGGAGAATTGTACTCAGCACTTCTGTTTAGAGATGAGATTCCACACTTTACATCATAACTTATGAATTAATTAAAAAAAAAACCCAACAAACAAAGCAAAATAAAACCAAATAAAACAAAAAGTGTAACACAAACAAAAAAACCCCAAAAAAGTAATTAAGAAAAACAAAACAAAACAAACATGCCTAGGGAATCAGTAGAGAGAGTAAAGTGACCACGAAAAGAATTAGCCATATGCTCTTCCCTTGCTGCATAGCATTGGGGAAATCTTTCAAGAATTTTTTTTTTGCCTTGGCACCATATTTTTACCTCTGTTTTGTTCTCTGCATGGGAATATGCCAGCCAAACAAAAAGGATGTTTATTTTCCAAAGGTTTCTGTCTTTTCTACGCTATCCCACTCTCCAAATATGAAGGTACAGTTAAGAAATACAGATCACAGGTTGAGGAATGAGGAATTCTAACCTTGTCATGGATAGCTATCAAAAATTGGGCAATGGCTGACTTGGACTGTGATCAGACAAGATGTAATCTACATAGATGAATTTGCCTGAGATTAGATTGGATGTAATTTCTTTTTTATATTTACAGCTTTGAAATTTGTATGCATTTCAAATTGTACAAAATATATATATATTTCTTTCAGGAGTTAATAATCTAAAAATTTATCATATTCTACTTCATGTAACATTTTATTTGTCACTTGGACACAGAGACCTTAATTTCCTTGTAGAGTTTCCCACATATTTAATTGCCTATCATAATCTTTTTTCCATAGAAGATTTTTGTTTATGCTTCATAGAAGATTCTATATACAAAAGGAAAGTGATCTGAATGTTTATCATTTACTCACTACCGCAAAAGTGTCTGTGAAAAGAATAAAGATAAATTCAAAGAACATTTTAAAATACACTTGCTTTATGAAACTTCCCTAAGATTTTAACCTTCAGTGTAAAACTGCAGTTTTAAACATCTGCATCTTCTACTTACCTTGCGTTTTTACAGGGGTTGAGCTTTAAAATGTGGACATATAATAGCTTATGAAAAGCAGCTGATTGAGACTGAAACTATGTACAAAGTCTATATTATTTTATCCGTATTTTGTGGGGTTTTTTTCCACTCAAATGAGTATTTAATTGACTTGGCTAAGGATTAATAGATTCAAAAATAGATCTGTGGTGAGTTGACCTTGGCTGGATGCCAGCTGCCCATCAAGTCATTCTATCAGTCCCCTCTTCATCAGGATCAGGGTGGAGAAAACAAGAAAAAAATTCTCATAGGTAAAAGCAGTTTACTAAAGCAACAATGAAGGTTGTGCTCACACAAGCAAAGTAAAAAACCCAACTGCTTTCCATCAGCAAACAATGTCCAGCCACTTCCCTGAAAGTAGACCTTCAGCACTATACCAGTTGCTCTGGAATGCAAACATTGTAAATAACAAATGCCCCACCATTTCCTCCTCCTTTTCTTTGGTTTTATATGTGAGCTGGCATTACATGCTGTCTGATATCAGTTTGCTTCAGTTGTCCTGATTGTGCCCCCACACAGGACTTTGTCCCTAGTCTACTGGTGGGTGGGTGGGATTTTGGGGAGACAGCACTGATGCTTTGCTAGCACTGGTCAGCAGCAGCCAAAACACTGGTATGATACCAAACCTTTCTAGCTATAGTGCTATGAGGGCTTCTATTGGGAAAATTAATGCTATCTCAGCCAGACCCAATACAAGATCATAATACATGACTAAAAAGAATAATGTATGAACAAGCTGAAGTTCTGTAACTCAGTATTTGATATTATAAGGAAAAAAAAATCTGCAGAAGAACATGAACCCAAATTTACATTATGCAAAAATATGTAAATAAAGCAAGGAAGTAAAAAGGAATCAATCTGAAAATATAGATCACAAGTTATTATAATGCAATTCAATTGCTATATAACATTCAGTAAAAATGGGACTTTAGATAATTAGAAATGCTAATGTTAAGAGAGTTTGGACTTCATTCATATTTTTAACTGTTAATTAATTATTAATTAACTGCAATTAAAAAGAAGAATTTGCTTTAATTTTTTTAACAGAGTTCACAACGGAAACATATTTTGAAGTTGTCACTGCTGAAAATGAATGCTGAACCATATATTTGGATGTGCAAAATGATCTCTTAGATTCATTAATATTAGTTTGTTTTTCAATGAGAAATAAAAACAAACAAACAAAAAAGAAGTAATTAAGGGAAGGTAGAACATGTGTAGGACTAGAAGACTCTCCAGGTAGCACACATTACATAGCATACATGCCTAAAAAAAGACCAGTAATAAGAAGTCACAGAATATCAAGAGTGAAAGTACTGGTGCTTACCAATTCATGTAAAAAGGCATGTTGAATTTGTTGCTTCCAAAGCAAATTCCATGTTAAACTGCTTTAGTAATATCCTATTATTGAATTATTGAAAGTACATTAAGAAACTGAACCAGTTTTCTGCATTTTCTATTATACAGTTTAAAATTTGTTAGTTATATTATTTTAGAAAGTATCCTTTTTTTCCTTTCTTTTAACAGATCTTGACACAAGGAATTATATTATGTCACTGTACAATTATTATCTGGCACTATTTCAAGGAAAAAACCTAGTAATATGGATCATTAATGAAATTTAAGTAAAAAGTGGTATTATTTTTTGGGGCAGCTGTTTTGAAAAATACTTTTGAGATGTTACTTTGGTTTGTGGAAAGAAACAGGAAAAACAATCAGGCTGAGTTAGCCTTAATTACTTTAGTTCATTCAAAAATTCAAGTTTGTTTTAATTTTACAGTACTTAGCCATCTAAAAAAAAAGTTCAAAAAGAGTAATTGAAAATTAAAATGTTCAAAAATAACACACACATTTCAAAACCCATAAATACTTTTAGGATAAGTATCAGTAAAATTAAAAAACCCTGCTTTTAAAATAAAGTAAAAGTGATTGAAAAACAATTTTTAATTCTTTCCTGTAGGTTTCTTCTTCTGCTTATGTAGTACCCAAAGTAAACTCTGGAACCCAGCCTGGCACTTATTAGCTACATATTTTAGTAGTTCAAGTGAAATCAGGCTATCTGCAAGACTTACTTTATGACAGAAAGTGATGGTTTAAAAAAACATAGTTATAACAATAATATATGATTTGCAGTATTGTAGAGCAGATGACTTAAAAATGTCACTTTAATCAAATAAATATCTAGGTTTCAAACTATCTGGAAAGATAATTATACTATTAACAGAGAAATATTGTAAGTATTTTAAAATACTGATTTTATTTAAGTCCCATATCATTAGAAAAGCTAGCATTGTGCCACAGTCTACACTTATTTTTCAACCTGAATTTACCTTCTCCCTCCTTTCCCTTAGAAAAGTCAAGCTTATCTATCCAAAAGGAAAGATTGACAACAAAGGATTGTTTTTCCACTCACCGGGTCTAAGCTGCTTTTTATTGTTTGAAGGAATTATTGAAGAGACTCAACACAGAATTTCAGTCAGATATACAGGTTCTGGTTCATTGATTAGCTGATTCCACTCCTTCTGGTGAATAAAAGCAATGAAAGTCCTTTTTAAATCTTTTCTCCTCAGAGGTCGTATTTGTGTTTTCTCTAAGGCACTCTTCGTAATGCTGTGGTGTCAATGACTTTCTAGCCAGCCAGAAACTCTGTTGTTCTGTACTGCTAAATAGTTTCTCCCAACTATTTTTGCAAACCCTCAAATGTTCAGCATTCCTGGAAGTAAAGTTTAGCAGAGATGGAATCTTGAAAATTTATTGGTATCCCTAAATATAAGTAATTAGACTGTCTTAAAATCTGATTCACTCTGTGAAAAGATCACTTACACATTTTGACTTTGCAAGTGCAAGCACCTTCAACCACAGCAATTTTTGTTCCTGCAGTTCTTATACGTCTCACTTTCAATCTTATTTTTAGTTCCTGTGAAGATATTTATGCAATGGATAAAGATTCAGTCAATCTGTGGTCTTCTTTTAGCTTGAAATCTCATAAAGAAACACTGATTTAAAGGACTTCTAATAATATATGGAGTTGGCTCATATATGCAGTTGCAGTGAGTTGAGTGGGAGGTCAGCTTGAATTTACAGGCTATGTATATATATACAGCTTGATTAAATGAATGTTTCATAATATTTTTTTTTATCCTGAGTGGTTTCCATTTAATGTAAACTTGAAACAACCATAAAATATGAAATGCCACCTAATTCTGTTGTGTTAACATTGTTACACTGAATCCTATTTGTGACTGCAATTTAAGGAATACAAAAATCTATCAGATTTTAGAACCTGTCTTATGAAAAGTATGTACATTCATGATGTTTCCCAACCTTGTTAAAAGGATTTTTTAAAAATAGATTCCATGGGATCCTATTGTGACATTGTATCCTCTAAAATAGTTGAAAAGTTTCTTATCTGAGACTCAGCAAAGGTTTCTACAAAAACCTTTATTTTTGAAACCTCATTTAAATATACTTATGAGAACAATTTCTGCGATAAATTCCCTGGCAAACATATCACAACCAGAAGATACCCAACATTCTCTCAAGCACATCCAGAAAACAGGCCCAAGGCACCCTCAAAGTCCATCAGGAAAAAGTCTTAGCAACCAGAAAATCTCTAGGCCAAACAGCAGGAAATCTTGACAGATCCCTGGCCCTTGATGAGGGTCCTAGGCCTCCGTGAACTGTCAGTTCCTGCACCAGACACCCTAGTTCACAACAGTGAATAGAAAAAGAGCAATGCCCAGTCTTGTGATGAATACTTCTATTTTGCATCAGAGTTTTGTCATTATTACTTCAGACACTTCATAATTATTAAGATGTACAAAGAGGTTTACTAAGAATCTTACATAACTGTGTCTTTTAAGCCATATTGTATATCAACAGAAAAGGAGCTGTGACTTCTGAGGATCAACAAGTAAACTTGCACTGTTGCAATGATGGAATATAATTACATAATTGTGCTCCACCAACAAAATCTTTGAAAGAAGTGGCTACTGTTCTTTGCTCAACATTTATGAGGCCCCACCTGGATTAGTTTCCAGCTTTAGATAGCTGAGCCAAGAAAAAAATTGTGTTTGCATGGATATAAATGTGAAAATTAGTTCATTGGCTTTCTTACATTCAAACCATGTTTTCCAGCGCTTTTCATATGCTTTCTGTTGATATCATAGCTTAAAAATAAAAATCAAAAAAGACTTTTCCCTCTACTCCTTGAAATCACAGTTGGCCCTAATCTATTAGAGCTTGCTGTAATTAACAGGTTCATTCTTTTTGGGGAGCTATGAAGACTAGATGGTACAAATCAGGTTGCTGCAACATGATAGGCAATAATTTGTTTGGGAACTACTTAATATGAGTAGTTTTTTCTTCCTATACACCTTAACAGAAATGAGAACAGGACCAAAGTTCTGGCACCAGCATAATGCTAAATCTCTCCCACATACTGTGAAAAGTATTGCTAGACAGCTGCCAGAGGTTTAAAATGTGAAACCCTGTTCCTATTCTATTATTATTACTTCTTTTCTCTTCTGGAGTTTCTAGAACAAAACCACAAGAATACTTCATAAGACATTTTGGCAATACTGTCACAGTTTAGGTAAAGACTCATTACATTTATGACTTCAGAAATAGAAAAGAAGAGACTACTGATACTGAGCACCATGTTACAGCTGTGATTTGGAAAACAAAACACTTTTTAGCAAGGAGTAAAAAATTTGCTTGAGTTAAAGTATACTCAACTGAAAAAAAATATAACATGCATTTCATACAATAAAGTGCTCAAACTTTGTGGTCTACATCTTGACAAAGAAGTAAGTCACCAGACTGGTTAGAAGATATTCAAATTATGTGAGAATATTTTTTAAGATGGTTTAATGAATGTTGACATAATTAACTCAAATTTTGGCTGAAAGTTTTGAGACAATGATAAGTCAGTATTTCCAGGGTCTTTAGCCTGAAGCACAAACCTTACCTTTTACTAGACGCCTTTGGGACTTTATTGTGTCCACTCATATCAGAGCAACCTCCAGAGTTCTGCATGGACTCCAGAGCCCAGCTTGTAACTGGACTGCAGAACTGGGAATCTGACTATGCTGAATTAGACTTTGTCAGAGGTATGAAGAAGTCACACATCACTGTGTTGGTGTGATCTAAATCCAGTGAAGTTAAACAGTACTGTTTTGGCAGTGTTTGCTGAGTTTAGCTTTTTATACTGTATTCTGGTTTCAGCTGGTATAGAGGTGACTTTCTTCATAGTAGCTGGTAAAGTGATATGCTTTGGATAATAATAATGTTGATAACACTGCTTCTGTTTTTGCTAGGCAGTATTTACATTAAGTCACGGACTTAGTTTCTCACACCACTCCACCAGTAAGTTGGCTAGAGGGCACTAGAAGCAGGGCGGGGACACAGTCAAGACAGCTGGAACAAACTGGCCAAAGGGATATTCCATACCATATGGTACCATGCTCAACATAGTAACTAGGGGGAAAACTGACTGGGAACTGCTGCTTCAGAACTGGCTGGGCATATGTTGGTGGATGGTGAGCAATTGGGTTGTGTATCATTTGTTTTGTGTATTCTAATTCTATTATTATTTTCCCTTCCTTTCTGTCCTATTAAATTGCCTATATCTCAACCCATGAATTTTACTTTTTTACCCCCATTAATTCTCTCCCCCATCCCACTGGAGTGGGGAGTAGTGAGCAAGCGTCTGTGTGGTGTTAGGTTAAACCACATCCTTTTTGAAGCCCAACATAGGGCTTGAAGCGTTGAGATAACAATGGATCTGACTAGGGTGTGTTAAAACATATTTATTATAAGCATTCATTATATGAGTTTAATAGTCACAGGCAACAATGCTGATTTATTTGTTCTCAGAGCTATTGCACATGTTCTCAGTTGTGTCATGTAACACCTTGCAGTATATGTTCCCTGTTGTGTTGTTTATCATCTCTGGGTGCTGGGTTAAGGGTCATCATGTTGTTATACTTTGTAACACTGACTATGATATGATATGATATGATACGATATGATAAAACTGTTGGTTGTGACACTAATCTAGTATTTGTACTCAGCATTGCTATCAACTCTGTACTCAGGAGCCATCTATCGGGAACTATTAATAATTACACCTCTTACGTTTCCTCCTCAGAGAGCCAATCTATGAGGAAGATACCTTCCTCCATCTTATCCCTCTCCTCCAAGCTAATTAAATTAGTTCTTGAGAATTTTGAATATCCAGGGAATGTTCAAATCAGCATGCTCCTATTTCTGTGCCTCCTGAATGTTTCTGGTCTTTTTTAAGATTAAAAAACTATGTAAGAATACAACCTAGAGATCTGCCCCAAGGCTGAGTGTAGGGTAGTATGGGCAAGTACCTAGGACAGTGGTCACCTTCAACATTTTGGAATTCCATCAATAATAATATATTGAACCAATGATATAATAATAATAATTGCACCAATAAGAGCAGAATCTGAAAAACTAAAATATTTTGAAAAACTATGTTGTCCCCTGGCAATTCCAGAAAGACACAAATCACTGCAATGTGCTGAGGCCTGGCCCAGGCCTACCAAGACCCATTCTATTAAGTAAGTCTTATTCAATTAAGTAATCTTAAGAGGAAGAGAAGGTCTCTGAATATCATGACAACACAGCATGTGGCTTTTTGAACCCTGGTAGCATTGTTATTCCAACCTCAGTGACAGGCACTGCAGCTGAACCAACCCATGACAATATCAGTTCCCTCAGAGGACCCTTCTCTTTGTGGGGCTGATTAAGGTCAAAGAACAACAGTTGCTGATCACTACCACAATGGTGCGCTGGCAGCAATATCAATCTGAGACTCCCAGATTCCCACCCTGATTCCTTGATTGGAGAGCTAAGGAGTGATCAGCAAGACTCACTCACCCTTTGACAGTCCCATATGATCAGCGCAGAAGTCCAGTGAAGAGTGGAGACAGTAGGCTACTGTGGTCTGAATGAAGTAACACCACCGCTGAGTGTTGTCATACTGGACATGCTGGAATTTAAAAATTAACTGGAGTCAAAGGCAGCCAAGCAGTAAGCCACATCACAAGTATCACAAATGCATTTTTCCCCATCCCTCAGGCAGCAGGCACAGTTTGCCTTCATTTGGAGGGATGTCCAGTATACCTGGAACAAATGAAACCAGTGATGAAAACATCCCTACCATCTGCCATGAACCAACTGAGACTGCACTGGAACAGGGTGAAACTTCATTGATGATATCATCATGTGTGGCAATGCATCAGAAGTGTTTGAGAAAGGGAAGAAAGTCCAAATATTTCTGCTCATAAAACAAAGTAAGAACAGAGATCCAGTTGTTAGAAATAAAACAGCAGGATGGACATCCCAATGAATGGGATCAACAGAATACAAACGTCTGCAACAATGCACAAAAAATCAGCTTTCTTAGGCATTATAGGTTTTTGGAGAATACAAAAATTCCAAATTACAGCCTTATTGTCAGCCCTCTCTATCAAGTGACCAAGAAGAACTATTTCAAATAGGGCCCTAAGCCATGACAAGCCATTGAATAAATCTGACAGTTCCTGCAGTAGCCCTCAGGCCAGTCCAGAAAGGGTAAGAGGTTAAAACATATGCTGTACACTGCAGCTGGGGAGAATGACATTACCTGGAGGCTCTGGCAGAAAACGTTGGAAAATGCTAGAGATCAGCCTCCAGGGTTTGGAGTCTGGGGTATAGAGGGCCTGAAGCCTGCTATACTCCACCTGAAAGAGAGATATTGGCAACTTACAACAGCTCCACCTGGCACCCCATTTGCTGGTTCTGGACTGGATGTTCAAGGAGAGGATCTCCTCTACACATCATGCAACTCATGCTAGGTGTAGTAAGTGGGTCACAGTGAACACTAGGCTCAAATAGGAAACCTGAGTCACACAGGAATTTCAGAAGTGATCATGGATTGACTGGATAGAAGGCTAAGGTTTCAGAATATCACCAGAGTAAAAGGTGACACATGTCAAAGAGACCACACTATATGAAGAACTACCAGAAAAAAACCACGCCCTATTCACTGATGGGTCCTCTAGTACTATAGGAAAATATTGAAGATGGAAAGCTGCTGTGTGGAGCCCCACACAAGTTGCAGAAACTGCTGAAGGAGAGGGTGAATTGAGTCAGTTTGCAGAAGTGAAACTTATCCAGCTGGCTTTAGATATTGTTGAATGAGAAAACTGGCTAGTACTTTACCTCCATACTGACTCATGGATAGTGGCAAATGCCCTGTGGGTGTGGCTACAGCAGTGGAAGCAGAGGTACTGGTAGCATAGAGGTAAAGTTATCTAGGCTGTTAACGTGACACAATTTTGTTTCCTGGGTGGAGAGAACCTGGTTGTGAAGGTGTGTCACCTAGATGCTCATGTACCCAAAAACTGGGCCACTGAACAACGTCAGAAAACCAACAGGTGCAACATGCTGCCAAGATTAAAGTAGCTCAGGTGGATCTGGACTGGCAACATAAAGACTACGCTGCCAGCAACATGTGGTGGGACCTGGAAACATTATGATACACATTTAGCAAAAGCCACCTGACTACTCAACTCCAGAGGAACTGCCAAACATTCTAGCCTTGCCCAATCAAAGTTTTTACATACTATAGAAGGGGATTAAGTCACATAAACCATAAAGTGCACATAAACAATATGCTGGGGAAGCCAATCAGGACCATTTCCACCTCAGACAAGGGCCAACCCATCAATAGGATTGTTTCTGAAATTTGTGGGTAACGAGGTAGGATAGGGAAGTTCAGTGTGTGGCTCAAGTGGATTTGATTCTGAGTGAGAATAACCAATTATTTGAACTGTTATATGCTGTATAATACTGTAAGTCATCACTACTACTGTTGCTACATGCCATAATAATGGTATTACAATAAACATTACTCAGATGAATAATGAATCCTGATGAAACTAGGTAAAGTGCAGCAATGGTAGAACCAGAACCGGCCTCAGCACATAACAGTCCAACATCACACACATCTCTCCTGCTCCACAGTACTGTTGTGACAGGTGGAGTCCAAAGCAAGGAATTAAGTGAACTCTACAGACATTTTAGAGGGATAACCCATAGAGTAAGGGACTGATGCCTGTGCTTAAATATGAAAAAAACAGGAGAGGTAGTAGTATTGGAAAGTGTTAGGCCTGGGCATGACATAAATGGTATAGATTAAGGGGTGGATACTGTCCTGGGTTTCATGTGGGATAGAGTTGATTTTCTTCCTAGCAGCTGGTAAAGTGATGTGCTCTGGATTTAGGATTAGGATAATGTTGATAACACTTTGATGGTTTAGTTGTCTACACAAAGTCATGAACTTCCAGTGCCTCACCCCACCAGTGAGTAGCGTGGACAGCACTAGAAGGTAGGAAGTGACCCAGTCAGGACAGTTGACCCAAACTGGCCAAAGGGATATTCCACACCATAAGGTATCATACTCAGTATTTCTACTAGGGGGAAAGCTGGCTAGGAGTTATTGTTCCAGAACTGCATCTGCTGATGGTTGGCAAGTAATTGCATAGTGCATAATTTGCTTGTTATTTTATTATTTTTATCATCATCATTTATCATCATTATTTTCCCTTCCTTTTCCCTTCCTAATAAACTCTTTATCTCAACCCATAAATCTTGCTTGCCTTTTTTTTTTTTTTTTTAACAGTTCTCTCCCTTATCCCTCTGCAGGGTGGCGGGGTGGGGCTGGAGGGTGGCCATGGAGCGAGAGAGTGGCTGTGTGGTGTTATTCAACTGACTTCTGGATTAAGTCACTGTTATGCTATTTATAACAGCTGGGATAAAACACTACATTTTATCCTACTCTCAATAATTAATAAAATTTACTTCCATTGTTAGAATCAAGTGCTCATTACTTATGAAAAGGATGGAATACATCTAATTCACACACCATTAGATATCTATTTTTCCACTATGAATGTTTTATTTTATCCATTTAAAAAAATGCAATTTACAAATACAGCTATTGATTAAAAAATAAGGAAAGCTATCTTAAAGTTCTTATTTTAAAATATATATCCAGCATAGAAGGTGGCACACTGAATGGCTATTAATAGAGAGGAAATATCTAACAGACAATGTCAATAATCTTTTCTTCTGTTTCACTAGCATAGCTTGTTTGCTAGAAAGGGAAATCCAATACAACTGCAGAAGTAATACACCATATTAAAATTTTAAATATAAATCAAAGCGACTTTTCAGGTAGGGTCTGAAATGCTTTCCTACTTTCCTGTCCTGTTGTGTTTTGCATCTTTGTCCTGGGTTACACAGACTGTGGTATGCACCTCTTTTCCCCATATATGCCTACTGATTTAGCCTGTGGGAAGGGACTTAAAATAAGGGTGATATTCTATTATCCTAAGAGAAGAATTTATCCACAAGTGTGAAAAGACTGGAATGATTTTAGGATTTTATTCAGAAAATTGAGGTGTTTTTTTTCCCCTTACTCCACAGGATTTCTACCACCTGGGGCTTTTACCACCACCTTGCTGGATCAGGATTACAACCACCATAGGAGTTGCAGTGGTTGCAGTCCAGGTCTCATTGCTGGATCTGGTGGATCTTCCCCCCCGAAGCCGGGGGGGAAAAGAGCTCAGAGAAGCTCTGCTTGCAAAGCGAGGGGTTTCCCTCTCTTGCTCTCCTGAGGTGGAGGGAGAAGATGTTTCCCTTCCCTTGTTCTCCCGGACTGGACCACAGGAACCTCAAGTCCTGCTTGAAGGAAGATGAAACTGGTAACGGGAACTGGGTACCAGCAAGAGCTGGGGGTAGCTGAGCTGCTGGGATGGAGCTGCAAAAGGGAGTTTCTCCCTGGTTTACTGTGGGTTGGGAGGTGAAATGACTTGGGCCCAGATGTTGCAAGAATCATGTTCCCAGCCTGTTGGGTGAAAGGGTTTTTCACCTGGGAGGGACGGGTTGTCCCTTCTTTGCTTCGGTAAGGCATAGCAGAGTGGCTATGGGGCCTTGGCTGGAAACAGCTGGGAATTAAATGAAAAGGGACACCTTTTGGATTCATTTACTCTGCATGTTTTGAAGCAGTGGTGCTTGGAAAAGAGCTCACATGGTATTCCTGAGGCCTTGAGTTCATCCTAGCACCGGTCTTTTCTATCTGTTACTTATCAACACGTGTTGTACTCTTTTATACTCTTTATACTTTATATACTCTTTTATACTCCTTTATATTCTGTACTCTAAAACCCTATAAGTAAAAGAACTCTTCTCTGCTTTACCCATATAAAGTTGTCTTGGAAAGGTTTTTTTTCCCCTTTCCTTAAGGAACCAAAGGTTGTGCAAGGAATTGTTCATCCACAAACTGTGATCTCCAATGCTGTAGTCTCTAAAGTCCGTTCAGGAGACCTGTGTTCTCATGCATAAAGTTTGAGAGATTAGGGACTGAAACTCTATATGCTCTATAAGATTTTTTTTTGTTTTGCTACTTAAACTTGTAAAAAACAATATGACCACATGCTTCACTTACTGAACTGTTCATGGCCACCAGTGTCATGAGCTAGATTGCATCTGTGACTAATAGAGCTGTTAATACGTATGTAATCATCTGGGCACAGCTAGACTGGATGAGTCTTGACAGCACTCTGATGTACCAAGCAATAAATGAGAAAGGATCTTAACACTTACTTTTCCTTTAGTTTCAGTTTCTCTACTGGTACCTTTAAAATTGGACATTTCCTGTTTGACAGAATCCACACCAGACACCTGAGCAAAAGGAGTTGCCAAATGTCCGCACTAACTAGAGAACAGACAGGGTCGTTAATATTAGTTATAGGATTTTTCTTTGAAATAAAGGCACAGAGTTCATGCCCAATTTTTTAAAAATTCAAATCTTTTATACATGTGAAGTTGTCTTTTATTTTTATTGTAATATTCTAATTTAATTAATCATATACAGTGACTTTTCTTCTGGCTGGTGACTGCCTATGAGAACTGACAAATTTGCAGACATGCTGATAAGGAAAAGCATTTTGTAGAATTTACCAGTCTGCACTTCCATCAGTGATGGAATTATATGATTTTATAAATTTTTCTTACCCTTATGCCAAGTCTGGGTCAAAGCATTTAGTTCTTTTAAGATTTTTTTTTTGCTTCTGTTATCAAGTAGAACTAGATGTTAAAAAAAAAAACACAACAAACGTGTAAGTCCATTATGTCAGAGTACCCTGAGGATACCAGATACATGCAAACCTAAATGGCAGAAAGATCAAGAATCAGGTACTTTGTTAACTTAAAATAGTGACTGTTTAATTTTCAATTAATTGTAAGTTTGTCATAACCACAGAATGTGATGCAGATACTGAGATGGAAACCTTGTAGGAAGATTTTGCAAGTAACTCTAGAAGCATAGATTTACTTTTTAATGACTAGTTTGTTACTACAACATTCACTCAATATAAACTAGATCCAAATAATTACTTTATGGCCAAACTGTAGAACTAATGGAAGTATTTTAGCTTTAAAATTTGCATTCACTAGTAATACCCTCTGTAAATATAAAAGATCAAAGAAAAACTTGCTATAAATTATGTAGGACGATAGCTTCCATTGAGAATTCAAGATAGTATAATATTCTTATTTAACTTTTCATCTCATTGAGATCTTTTACTTTAAATCAAAGTAATTTTCTAAGAGTTTAAAATTAAATGTTAAGCTGGGTCTCCTGCCTACATGTTTTTATTGTAGAGATATTTTATTAGGGTATGAACTATGACTGCAAACCTTGACTTGTTTCCTTCCTTGTATCATATGTAACTTTCATTTTCTTGGAAAAGTTCTTATTCAATGACAAATATACTTCAAATGTCACATCATACACATTTTCTGGACTTGATTCACCCTTCCACTATTTTATTTGTATTATCCTTGTTCCTTCCAACAAGAAAATTCAAATGCTCAGTAATCAAGACTAATAAAAAATGCTTTCAGGAAGTGGTTGCACCAAGACTAAAAGAAAGAGAAATGCTTTTCTGAGTCTTCCACATATAAATAATCACCATTTTTTTTAGGTCTCTGGCAAATACTTTCAATGTAATATGTACAAATGTCTAGGATACTTTAGGGAACCTCAGGTAGCCCTAGCTGCCTTAAAACAACAAATGTACAGCTACCTCCACAGGTAGGTTCTGACCCTACATAGGTCAGAACATCCAGCTGACAATGCTTCTCTCATTTATTTCACTACCATTCATTTCAACAGCTAACTTTACAGTTACATCATCCTTTCAGAACAAATCACAAAATTACAGAACATGCTGAGTTGGAAGAACCCCACAAGGGTCATCAAGTCCAACTCTTAGCCCTACGTAGGACCATCCCCTAGGGTCACACCATGAAAGTTATTAAAATATTTAAGACTAAAAATATGCTTTGAGTATCTTTTCTTCTTTTTATTTTCTTCTTTTCTCTCCTCTTTTCCCCTTTCTTTTTCCCTTTCCTTTCTTTACCCCAAATCCTTATGTATTTAAATGTGTAACTCTGCATTTTGCTATGGAAACTTCATTTTGACTGTCATTCCATTCAATATTCCCATGGGCACTTTAATTGGGTGTTTCCTTGGGAAACAGAGTTGAATTTTTCTCCTGTTAAGTATTCTTACATTTTGTTTCTGTTTACTGATCATGGAAAATATCATTGTCTGTTTTGGGTACATGAAAATGAATTAGTGGCAGTCATTTTTTGAGTTAATTTGGTGTTTTGTTTAGGTTTTGGACTAGACAATCTAGACTCTTAGAAGATTATCAAACTACACAACTATTGCATTCACTGAGGTACCTTTTTTATTCAAATTTGAAATTGTCATGGCCTGGAAGTTTGGGGTCTGAGTGACATATGATTCCTGAAAAATAGGGTTTTAATTTGCTGCAATAAGATATATTAATATTTTCTTTGTAAATGACTTTACAGCTGACAAAATTGATAAACTCAATATTTTCAGTAAGCCTGAATAAAATGTATTTAGAAGTGTATTGTCATCTCACTTTAGCATAGAAATAACAAATTACTCATTGCTTTGTTGTGTATTGTGTTTGTAAGGTTAGACTCTAGCGAAACAGTGACATTTGTGCATACTCTCTCCTTTTACAACTCTTCTTTCATCTGCATTCCACTCCAGCCTTAGATTTACCATGACACATATTCCTGAACTCAAGAAATTATCATCCCCTCTTCTAAATGCATTTGCTGTATCTTTTATCCACAGACTACCCATTCTCCAGTGGTGATCTGACAAGAATTGGGCAGGTCTGTCAAGAAGCAAAGCAAACAGCAGAAAAGACACGGCTCCATGGCAAAAGTCAATCCATATATGGACAGTGCTAAGACATAGTGACAATCATTCTGCAACATGCCAGTCATGGTTGGAGAGGCATCCATGTCAGAGATTGACAGAAATTTCAGGTTTTGCATGGTTTACTCCCTGACTCCCAGAGGTGAGCCCACTCAGAATAAATGATTTACCTAAAATCCTAAAGCAGCTGTTGTTCTAGGTACTGCTGAACCACTAGAAGCTTGCTTTAATCCTGGCATCTTTTGGAAGAAAGAATATTCACCCACCATTGAATCTAGTGGGAATAGCACTGCCCACACTGACTGCCTAGCAAATTGCCTACTATTAATCTTAAATGCCCAAACCCTTTTCTGGGGCAATATAATGGAAAGATGATGAAGTTTCAAGGAAGTAGTATTAAGTTTATACTTTTCATACTGTGGTGAGAGATCATTTCCTTCCTTCCTTTGTTGCCTTGCCTTTGTTTGCATGATCCATTTTATCTTCTTATTTGAGCTACAAATGGAACAGAATCACAGATCACTAATGCTGATCTACCATTTCCTTCATGGTTAGGAGCTTCTAATGCAGAACTGTTACTCAAGCATTCTTTCTGCATCAGTCTTCAAAAACAACAGATATACTCTAGGCATTTACATGCTAAAATGCATATTTTGGTCCTGACAGATTACTTGGAAGTTTGGGAAAATATTAATTAATTAGATACTAGTGAAGATAGAATATTTTTCCTTCTCCATGTACTTTAGGCTGGGACTGTTCTGGGACATGTCTTTCAAGACAGTCACTGAATATTCAAGTCTTAGACCAGAGATAATGCTATTTGGAATCAGGACTGAGAAGAACTTCCACAACTGCTAGATGAGAGAGAAGTTACTTTGAGCCAATGGGAAAAAGCTTTGCTCATACGGGTCAGAGACAGCAGGAGTGGTGAGAAGTTGTGGGAAGTCAGGAAAGGGCAGAGAGAAAAAAGAACAATGGCAGAAGGAAATAAGTCTGCATTATTTGTCAGATGCTCACTAGCACCATGGCCAAAGACATCACAGGAATAGCCTGACAGACTATTACAGGTTGAGATCTGTGAGCCACCCACTATCAAATCTCAAAGTACTGAGCAAGATTCTAGGAGACAGAAAGAGTAACCATATTTTGCCAGTATTTGTAGGAAATAAGAGAAAATCTTCAGGCTAGAACAATCTGCATTTTAGAAATGCTGTTTCTTTTATTCAATTGCAGACAAATTTGACTGAGAACCACAAGATAAGCATATCATTAGTGCCACTAAACAGGAGAACAGAAACAGCAAAGGTATTCCAAAGAAACACAATTTCATATTTTTGGATATAGAGACATAAGAAAAGTGAAAGAAATGTCATGCATTCATCAGTAATCAAAATATATAAATGTACAAAACAGTTGTGAAATTGTTGATTTGCAACAAATCTGTAGAGGCACAGGATCTGGAGAGTAATTTTCCCATCAGAGAGTTTAACAAAGGCAGTTGAAACAAAAATATGTTTTATTACAAAATCTAAAGTACTGATAGAGAAATAATGAACAGAAAGTTTGGGAATCATATCTAAGCAATATGAAGCAGTAGGGAGATTTATTTACGGGGGGGGGTGTTAATTTTTTTGAAGGAGAAATATCCTTGTTAAAAACTTGTTTAAAGTTTTCAAAAAAAGATAATTAATGCAAGGTGATGTACCAAATGCTGCATCCCTCTTCAGAATGTGGAAAGTGATATACCTACATACTGCTATCTGGTGGTGGCTTGCATTCTCAAGGATCTACTGACAGACAACAGATCTAATGACAAACAATAGCTATACACAAAATAAATGGGAAGTCACTTTTAAATTATTCACTTTGCCAAATACATTTTATTATTTTTCTACATTATTTATGGTTTATAAAGTCTATTCACAATAATATCTTTTGGGTTACACAAACTAATCACCTAAAGCCTTGGGAAAGTTCAAGTAGTCAATTAACATCACTGACACTAAAGATAGCATTACTTTTCTGTCAAGAAAATTGTCCTACTTTTCCTTTTAGTTCTCATGTGCTTTCTTCCTTTCAAATAATTTGAGTTTTGGATCATATGTCAGTTTTTTTGCTGCTAAAGGAGTACACAAAAACAGACTTCAAAGCCATCTTTGTTCTGCACATGCATATCAAAGAGAACATCTATTTTATTTTGCTGCATCAAAGGCTATTAAGTACTATTTTAACTTTTGGGAAATAACACAATTTGACATTCAATGAACTTGATGTTCATCAATGTGCCTTCATTAATTCCTTTTCTAGATTTTTGACTTTTTGAAGTCACATCAAAAGTTCAGAAATTATAGACAGAAAAATCATATATACATAAATTTATATATGTATATAATTATATATAAATGTGTTTTCCTAATGGATCTTTTTTTCAGAAAGGTTTAAAAGTATGTAATTATAATTGTAATTGTTTAAGAATTTTATAACTGATGGTAATTCTGCTAATTATCAGTTTTAGTTCTTTTAATTTACACACTCTCCCCATAGCTGCTATGGTTTTCTGATTATTTTCTCCCCTTATTCATTTATTGAAATCTAACACCTTCTTGAAAAGTTCTAACATTGAAGTAGTTTAAGCTCTTGTTGAGGTTAATCAAAGTCACTTAAAAGCAAGTCTTAAAAGCTCCTTCACTATATAGCAAATGAATCTTTCTTCCAACACACATTTTAGAATAATGACATGGATTTAGAATCTCAAGTAAAGTGTGACCCTGATGCTCATTAGTGGACAGATAATTTATACTTGTGAAGCTTCCAGTGATGTTCAGGACAGAAAGTTTCACGTTTAAAAAATAAACTTTTCTGCTTGCCTGGTTTCTTCCACAGCAGTACCCTGTAGTATCAAGAATTCTTATGTTTTTAGTGTTATTTTCTCTGTGCCATGGAATGACTAGAATTTGCTTGGTTTGTTGATTATTGTTTTTAGTTTTACAGCTCTGCTTATATGTTTTCACTTGGATACCTGAAGTGCAGATAGAACTGACTACTGTTTAAAGTAATCTCATTGGAAGAAAGAAGATCAATTAGCTTGGAACTTATAACCCACTATTGAGTCATTCTATTCTTTGCTAAATAAGGCACAGTGCTAAGCACAGATAATCAATGGCATTATAAGTATTCTTGATTTTTTCTTCAGATGTTCTAAAACTTGTGTGTATTAAAATAACAAGGAATTTTTGTGTATTATAAGGAAAGACAGAAGGCAAGAAAACAGAAGCTGGGAAATACAGCAGCTAAGATTGCTCAGGCAATTAAAGACAACAAAAAACGAATAAATTTGCAAAAGCAATGGTAAAGTGAAATTTGTCCAATTTACCTCAGATAAGACAAAAATATTTGTTTCAAAATTTTCTGGCACAGCTGAAAGAGGCACAAGAGCCTCTGTCCTCTTGTTCTGTTGCTAGTAGCCTGGGGGAAGAGGCTGACTCCCAGCTGGCTACAGCCTCCTTTCATTTTATAGTAGAGATCAGTAAGGTGTCTCTTCAATTCCCTTTTCTCCAGGATAAACAACTGCAGCTTTCCCAGCTGCTTCTCCTAAGACTTGTGCTCCAGACCCTTCACCAGCTTTGTTGCCCTTCTCTAGCCATGCTCCAGCACCTCAGTGTCTTTCTTGAACTGAGGGGCCCAAAAATGGGCACAGTACTTGAGGTGCAGCCTTCCCAGTTCTGAGTAAAAGGGGATCATCATTTCCCTGGTTCTGCTGGCCACACTATTTTTGATACAAACCAGGATGCTGTTGGCTAGCTGGGCAAACTGCTGGCTCATGCTCAGCTAGCTATTCACCAGCACTCTGAGGTCTTTTTCCACTGGTCAGCTTTGCAGCTGCTCTTCCCTCAGTTCACAGCATTGCATGGAGTTGTTGTGATCCAGTTTAGGACCCAGCACTTTGTCTTAATTGAATCTCATACCACTGGCCTCAGCCCAGCTATCCAAAGAATACCTCCTGTGTGCATGGAGCAGATCTTCCAGGAAACTGTGCTAAGGCATATGGAAAATATGGAGATGATTTGTGACAGCCAACATGGCTCCACTAGGCTTCACGAACACCCTTGGATGCCTGCCTTCTAGTCTCACAGATTTGTGTACCTTCATGTGGGTTAAGTGATCCTTTAATTCTTTCTTCCCACAGTTCCCAGTGTGCAGTGTTTCACTCCCACTAACAGTGCTTGAAGGCTCAGGAAAAAAGAAGGGCCACAGAACAAGCATTACCAATGAAAAGTCAGGCCAAAAAGTACTGAGCACCTTAGCCTTTTCCTTGACACTTGTCACTAGGTCTCCAACCCATCTCTAACCTTCCTTCTTCAGGGTGGTGACCTGTCACCAGTGGAGTTCCAGGGCTTCATCTTAGGCCCTGTGCACTTTGACATCTTCATAAATACCTTGGATGTAGGACTGGAAGTGATACTAAGTAATTTTGAAGATGACACAGAACTGGGAAGAGCTGTTGACACCCTTGAATGCAGGGAGGCACTGCAGAAAGACCTTGACAAATTAGAGGACTGGGCAACCAGCAGTCACATGAAGTTCAACAAGGGAAAGTGCCAGATTCTGCACCGGGGATGTATGTACAGACATACATACTGGGGAATGAAATACTGGAAAGCAGTGCCACAGAAAGGGCCCTGGGGGTCCTGGTCAATGGCAGTGCCCTGGCAGCCAGGAGGACCAACCCTGTCCTGGGGAGCATCATCACAAGCCAGTTGAGGGAGGGGATTGTCCCACTCTGCTCTGCACTGGGGCGGCCTTACCTTGAATATTGTGTGCAGTTTTGACCATTGCAACATAAAAAAGCTATAAAGCTATTAGACAGCGTCCAAAAGAGGGCAACAAAGATGGAGAAGGTGAAGATGCATGAGGAGCAGCTGAGGTCACTTGGTCTGTTCAGCCTGGAGAAGAGGAGGCTGAGGGGAGACCTGAATGCAGTCTACAATTTCCTCATGAGAGGAAGAAGTGGGGCAGGCACTGATTTCTTCTCTGTGGTGACCACTGACAGCACTCAAGGACTCAGTGACACAACTGAAGTTGTGTCAGGAAAGGTTATGGTTGGACATCAGAAAAACATTTTTCAGCCAGAGAGTAGTTGGATGTTGGAACAGGCTCCCCAGGGAAGTGGTCACAGCACCAAGCCTGACACAGTTTGAGAAATCTTTGGCAATACTCTTGGGCAGGTCATCTGACTGTTGAGGATGGTCCTGTGCAGGGCTGGGGGTTGGACTTGATGATCCTTGTGGGTGCCTTCCAACTCTGTGATTCTATGACAGTATACTTCAAGAAACCTTCTGTGCTGCCCTTCACTTCCTTTGCTAGTGTCAGCTCCAGCTGAGCTTTGGCCTTCCTTATTCCATTACTACATGAGCTACCAATGTCTGTGTACTCCTTCCATGTAGCCTGTTCCTACTTCCATCATCTGTGTATTTCCTTTTCATGTCTGAATTCAGTCAGGAGCTCCATGTTCATTCACACTTGCCTTCTGCCTTGACTGCTTGTGAGGAAGGGATGCTTCTTGTGCCCTGAAGAGGTGTGTCTAAAGATTAGCCCGTTCTCCTGTACCCCATTGAACTCAAGGGCAGTTTCCCACGGGATCATGCCAAGTAGCTCCCAGAGCAGGTTGAAATATGCTCTCTCAAAGTCCAGAGATGCAATTCTGATACTGTCTTCTCAAGACCTTAAGTTCCACAGCCTCTGCTATGCAAACTGCACACTTACTTGTTTGCAGACATTGTCCACAGTGCTAAGGAGCAATGAAGCTTCTAATGGCAATTGTATTCAGGTGCCTGCCACTTTGGGGTGAGGTGCACTTCACCAGATCTCAGTAAACTACAAGCCCATCTTTGAATAAAAATCACACAGTTTGTGAGCACCACCACCACCACATGGTCCTGCCATCTGCCTTGCCTTTGCAGCAAATGGAAGTTGTACACAGGTGTCTGCACAAGCACACAGCAAAGCACTGATTGCTACCTGTCACAGAAAAAATGCTCAACCCTTGTGTTTTTAATCAAACCAGTACTGAAGAAGTTTATGGTACTGAAGAAGTTTATGATTTAATAAAAAGTAATCAGTTAAGGACACATTCAAGAATAGGGAAGGAGACAAGGAAGGGGAAGTGTACAGGCATCCCTAACTACTAAATTAGAGAAAACCCCTCTAAGACACAATATGTAATTATCTTAAAAAGACTAGTTTTCAGGAATTTTGATCCTTGAAATTTTCATATTTCTTTTTGCTTTCAAATCTCCCCAGAATGCCTAAACTAAATGCAAAATAAGAGGGATGAATAAACTGCCAGTGAGTTAACTAGATAGGTAAAATTACATCAGAGCCATGAACTTGCTCTAACTGCATTACAGTCCAACTGCTTTGAACTATGTGACTTGTGAAGGCTATTTCCAACCTACAAGACTCTGTGGTTATATATATATATTTAGATAGGATAGAAATATATAGTTTACAGCAACAACGATATAGCAATTTGACCATTTCTGATTATTGGCAGGCTTAATAAGCAATATTTTAAATTATTATCTGTCCCTTTACTGTCAATTACATCATTATCAAGTTTATTTTCATAGCATTTTTATTCTCCATATACCTAGTTTACAGTTATTAACTGAGATTTCATTATCATTGCTTGTCACTAGCAAATGAAGCTGAATGAATATCCGTAGGATTAAGGTCCAAAGAATGTATTTGCATTGAATAATTAAATAAAGGTGTGATGCAAAATCACTGGAGTAAGAAAGCTGCTGGACCTTAGCCGAACAGCACTTCAGAAAAGTTTGGGGGAAAAAAATCCTTTGTTACCTTTACTTAGGTATGAATTCACAGGAAAATAGAATATGGACATAGACTTGCAAGTGATATATTTCCTTGAGTTTGTTTGTCCTCTTACAGCACTACGCACTGGTTCACACCTCTGAACAGATTATCAGATATGGCCAGCAATGTGTGTGGGATTAAGTTAACCCCTTCCTGAAACGAATTCAGGTATTATTGCAACATGAGCTGCTAATGCAAACAACTTTGAATGCAAACAACTGGAATGCCATATGATTCTGAAACTGTATCGTGCTTTAAACTGGCAGTTTCAGCTAGACATGAACCACCCTCACTCCAGTGAAGCCTTACTGTGTACAAGGTAGTAACTACTTGTAACAGAAAGAGGAATTGAGAGGCAAAGGGAAATCACTAATTATTTTTCTTGAAGTAGAGTGTACCATTTGAATTTGTGAATTTGAAAGTAGGTCTCTCCATTTCACTCAGCTCACATCCTAGATGAAGATACCCTACTTGAGTATTTGAATATCCTAGAGGTGAACATTATTATTTTCAAAGAAACTGCTGTTGCAATAGTGATTAAAATATATTTGTAAATGATAAAAATAGATAAATCTTAAGTCTGAGTACAATACCAACATTTATTTCTGTAACCAGCGTTCAAACCACCTTCCACAATCAGGGACTCTGAAAAGACCTCTTGATTCTGCTTTGGTACACACTCAGATGAATATTTTTAACTTTGGATGAAACAATTCCTTGTTTTATATCTTCTGATGAAATAAATATCCTTTAGTCTTAGAGCTCCAAGACTGCAATCAATTTCCCTTACTTCTAAATATATAAAGAACTCATAGCTCTCACTTGCTCAAAGTCATACACATTCCAGAAATGTAACTGTCTATGCAATTTTTAAATTACAAAATTACTTCATAAGCTTATTCTATATACATCATAATAGTTTATTATTCCCTGTAAATCCTGTTCATTCACAGAAGAGACTATAAATAAGAAAGCTGAAATAAAGTACCTGAAAGCTGAGAAAAACAACTGTGATGAAGCACTTAGCATATTATAGCTATATTTCTATTTATGAATATCTGACCCTTAACTTAAAATAAAAGAATCATAATGCCAAGCAGTGAGAATAGGTAATAAGAAGAAAGCAGTAATTTAGACAGTGACTAGTGACTAAATAGGTTATGTACTGCTTAGTCTCAGATCCCTAAAATAACTGATATAAAGTTGGAGCCTTTAGCAGTTGCCTTGCAGAAATTTTAAAGGACATTCAAAATTTTAAAAAATAAAAATGGAAACGTACTTCTCTTGTTTAAAAGATAAGAACCACACGTTTATATTTATTTACTTCTTGCCTGCAATAATAAAGCTAGAACAAACTCCCTTAATTACACTAAGAAGTAGACGATGAGAAGTCATTGTGGATATGTCATGAACACATACTGTCAACCAATCTCTGACATGTTAGGAGACCCTAAGAAGAGAGGAAAAGCTGCAGATGTCATAACTTCACATTCCTAATTCTTTTGATGTGACATTCTGATAAACAAGCTAGAAGAGCATGATGTAGATAAAAGGGGTGTAAACCAGTAGAAAATTGTATTTGGAAAACAGTTATTAGTAGTACCCTGTCAAAAGCGAGCGGTTCAAGAGTGGTTCTGCAAGTGAATGATCTAATTTTTACTATTACTTTTGTGACTGGTAGAATAAAGGCAATATTTCTGAAGGTAGCACATGAAGTGAAGCTCTGGGGATCATTAGGACAGAGGACTAGAATAGGCAGTCCAAGAAAGACCAGATAGAGGAGAGGCAAGTGAGAAGAAAGCAGTGCAGATTTCATGTACAATGCACTACACCCAAGCAAAATAAATAAATTGCCTACATGCAGTGGGGACTAACCAGCCAGGCAGTGGTAGTTCAGAAGCAATCTGGGAATTTAGTACATACAAACTGAACAGAAGTTGAATGTCATATTGCATAGGAGGGAGATCTCATGCTACATTTGCAATATAACACGTAATCTTTTTCTCTCACATTAGTAAGCCTCATTTAGAGTGCTGCATTTAGTTTTAGGCATCAGCTGGAGGTAGTTAGGAGACAGACACGTGAATGATCAGAGGCTTAGAAAGACATCAGCATTGAAGGAAGATTGAATGGCTGATGCCTGCTATGCTTAGGGTGAAGAATGAGGGAAGAACATGATGAACTTTCAAGAATAAGTAGATAAAGCTCTTTGAAGCCCATGGAGAGTCAAAAAGGTTTAACAACAGGAACACAGAAATACATAGCCTCAGAGAAGCTATGATTTTCCAGAACTATGTAAATCAATATTTAAAAGATCTATAAATACATTCTAAGCTGGTCTGAGGAAGATACAGTTGATCCTGCCTTAGGGTAAGCAAAAGGCTCAAATAAGCTCTATTTTCCCTTCATTTTCTGTGACTGAGCACCAGAACAGACATCTAAAATCTTCATACCTGCAAGTAAAATTATGCAAGTACTGCTTGCAAGGAGTCTATGAATTCATTCCTTGCCAGTGACTTGAAACATTCATTTTATACTGATTAATTGTTTTATTTATGTGGAAAAAAAATTTGTGGAACTAATGTTAATGCGAATTTTTGCATTTCAATGCTTTGAAATGACAATAGCATGGTAACGATGAGCCTCATTACTTTGTGCATTTTATACAAGACATAGAATATGTACAAAACAGTTTTCTTATAGAAGTCAGCCAGAAGATAAAGTCACTCCCTGTACAAAATATGTGTTTTGGTCCATTTATGTCTGTTTTAGCCTGTTTTCAAAGTATTTGTGTCTAATGCAGAGTGAGACAACTTGATATAGTTAAAAATGTAAATCCATGTTTGTAAGACTCTGGATTCAAGCCACGTGCTTGTGCAGGCATTTAACTTATGTTTAAGACTCCAAGAGTTCCCACAGAATTTTTGCAGAGCCTTTGGTTCTTAATACCTCAAAATTGCATAAAGAGAGAATGTTGCATACCCAAGAGAGTTCTTTTAATTTAGTGAGAGAATAGACATTTTGGCAAAAGTTTCACAGAGTTAACATACAACCAAGCAAAACAAACATTCCACAAAAGACCCAGCACACACCCACTCGCACAGCTTAGTAAAATACAATCCATCAGTTTTGTCACACAGAATATTAAGAAAGAAAGAGGAAAAAAAGAAAGAGAGATTAAAAGAGTAATAAAAGAAAGATATTAAGAAAAGAATCAGGACTAAAGAGAGGGGGAAGAAATAAGGAGTAAAGAAAGGGATTAGAATAAGAGAAAAATAGTTACTGCTGAGAGTCCTTATATGCTGATGGATGGAGAAGGATGAGAGAGAGTAAACTCTCTGCCCCTGCTTTTATGTGGTCTGGCCAGCACGGCCACCCATCCCAGGGGGGACTGACCTCCCACTCACTGACCACTCTGTAGCTCCATGCCAGAGGGAGAGGCAGTGCAGCCAGACAGAGGCTGGGGCAGGGTTCCAAGGGGTGTGGTGTGGGTGGATTACCAGGTTGGCCTGTAGGTTGACAGATCTGTGATGGGGCTTCTGTGTGTTTTGCTATGAGGCTGCAGGCCTTACACCTTCCCTGCATGTACAGAGTTCTGACCCAATTAAATTAAATTAAAGTTCTGACTGAATTAAATAATCCAGTGAGATTTAGATTTGAGTCCAGGGTCTTACAATGTTTAACTCAACACAAAATAATGAGGAACAACCAGATAAATTTAATACACAAATTCAACCAGATAAATTTAATACACAAATTCTATTGATTCAGTTTTCTCTAATGATTAGTGAAGTGTCTGAATATGCATTCACAACGGTACCTGTGGGTGGAGTAAAGTTTCCTTTTATAGTGCCAAGAGCAGTTTACAAATTTGATCATCTAAAACTACTACATGTGTACTTAGACAGGGGAAAAATAATACAAAGTATCTAAACTAATTTTAATAGAGAAAAAGTTACTCTGAGAAGTGAATTCTTATTCATTTCAGTAAATTTATGGCTACATTCTTTTAAAAATAATTTTATGTAACCTTGAAAAATATGATATTATAACAAATACAGCAGTGATAAAAGATATCTTGAAAAAACCCATTGTTTATATAGGTGCTTACTGGCTTAAACTTTTGATGCGTGAAACAATTGTATTTCAAGAGTCTAGTGGCTGTTCCTCTGGGAAAGTCCATTTGCCCTATCATGGAGTCCTCCACAGGCTGTTGAGCAACAGCTGCTCTATATCTGCATCACCTCTCCTTTCTTCCCCAGTTGGGGTGTGCTCAAGGCAGCTGATTCTCACACTTTTCTCCTCATTCCTCGCTGCTCTTTGGTGTTATTGCCCTTTTTTAAATATTTTTTCAGAGTCAGCATCAGCTTTGCTGCCAGGCTCTGCTCAGTCCTGCAGTAGGTCTGTGATGCAGCCAGCTGTACCTGGCCTGTGCATAAGGCACCCGCAATCAAGGCCCCACAGCTTCCACTGCCAATTACATTTAAATTACATTAAATTTAAAAATTTAAATGAATTTAAAATTCGTTTAAGACACTGTTATCCTTACTAAGCTTACTTGTACTCTTCAGACATGCCACTGAACTCTTAAAATCTTTCATCAAAGTCTTTGCTCAGCTTATCTCTGATCATGCTACCAGATCACCTTTTTTAACCTTGCAGATTTTTCTCTCTTTACAATTTTACAAAAAATTCTCCCAATTAAGTACATGTGAGAGTTTCCAAGAAAGTAACCATCTCCCCATGAAGGGGCAACACCTCTGTAGGGCTGTCCATCTTTCTCACAATACAGTGATTTGTGAAACATACTCATAAAAACCTCATAAAAGCATTAAGAATAAAAGAGAAGATGGTCAGAAAGTAAAAAGCCCTGAAGTCTTAAAGTGGCAAAGTTTTTCCCTGGGACAGTAGAAGGCAAGACACTATAAGTAAGGCTTTGATTCACTGCTATTAGGGAGATACTGAGCCATAAAATGCTTAAAGACCACAGCAACTGTAAATGGCAGCTCACAAACCTGATAAGCAAAACATCCTCCTGAAAACTGAAGATATCAGTGTCTTTCAGATTTGACAGAAAGAATGGAAAGTTTGGAAAGGATCCAAGAAGAAAGAAAGAAATTAAAGTGAAGGAAAAAAAATCATCAATCACCACCACCAACAAAAAACCAAAACAGTATGAAAGCCAAAAAAATCCTTAGCAAAGGCCCTGTTACGAAGTTTGAGACGACTGAGGTTGCCAAAAATGAACCAAAAAACAGTTTAAAACCCACAAACTGCCACTGGTCCAAAATCAGTAAAACTCAATTAAGATGAAAAAAAATGAAGAAGCACAAGATAGGGAAGACACAGAACACAGACTTTATCAAGAAATAAAACTACTTAAATAAGAGATTTAGTCTATTTATTCAAATACACGTTGAATAAATACAAGAACAGATGTAGCAATCTGATCATATCTATTTATTGCCCATTTTCTCCTCACAGGAGGTACATGCTGATCTTTGTTTTGATTGTCTAATTAAAATTCATTTTGCCTTTAGCTCTTCTCAAAGCTCTTTTTTTTCATCTCATGACTATTCTTTCTCACAACTTCTTAAGAGAAAGATTAGGGCAGACAAACACCTCCCTTGTTATTAATGTATTTACTCCATCATATCTGACACTTCTCTATTATCTATAAAAACTTGTTGATTCATATTCCACTTCTACACAAGAGTTACCAATAGTTAACAAATATTAAAAAAATGTAGCTAGTATGAGGCTGTGTTTTGGATTTGTACTGAAAAACAGGGTTGATAATATGGAGATATATTTGTCGTTGCTAAGCAGTGTTTACAGAGATCCAAGGCTTTTTCTGCTCCTCGCTGCAACCCACAAACATACAGACTGAGGTGCACAAGGAGCTGGGAATCGACATAGCCAGGGCAGTTGACCTCAGTTTATCCAAACAATATACATGTGACATTCATGATTGGCATATAAAGCTGGGGGAAGAAGAAGGGAGGAGGGGACTTTTGGAGTGATGCATTTGTCTTCACAAATCACTGGTATGTGGGATAGAGCCCTGCTTTCATGGAGATGGTTGACACCTGTCGGCCCAAGTGAAGGGCAGAATGAATTCCTTGTTTTGCTTTGCTTGTGTCCACAGCTCTTGTTTCACTCATTAATCTGTCTTTAACTCAACCCACTCTCTTTACCCGTACAACATATGTTCCTTATTTATGAGAGTAAATCCGTGTTGTCAGAGTATCACAGAATTGCAGGATAGCTGAGGCTGGAATGGACCTTTGGGAGATCATGTAGTCCAACTCCCCTGTTCAAAGACAGCTTACCTAGAGCAGGTTTCTCAGGGCCACATAAAGTTCAGTTCCAATATTTCCAAGGATGCAGAGTCTACAACATCTCTGAGCTATTTTTGCCAGCATTTGACCGCTCTAAGTGTGAAAAAAACATTTTCTATGTTTAGCTGAAATTCCCTGTGCTTCAGTTTCCACCCACTGCCTCCTGTCTTTTCATTGAGTATCAGTGTGTTAAAAATGTTATCTTATTTGAAAGTAGAGTAAGTAGCTAAGATTGTAAGGCACAAAGCTGAACTTCCTCTGTTGTGTAAGTCAGAACTGGATGATAGTGAAACCTAGAGCTAACCATCTGAACCTTGATAACAATCTTCAAAATATGGTATCAGATTATTAGATCGTGACCACTATGTTGGTCATTTAAAAGGAAATAAAACAAAGCAATAGTGTTTCTTGACATTTAAAGAAATAGTTTCATTTATTGGCACAATTTTTCCAGCACTCAGGTTCCCCTGGAGCTCATACCTGGTTGCTACCTGTGCCAAGTTTTCCTTCACTTGGTAGATGTGGTAACAACTTGAAGGGTTGTATCAAAAGGGCTACTGACTTTTTACTCAGCCTCTGAATATTTAGCATCCAAACAACATTCTAAGCATAACATGAAGAATGAAATTGAGCTCTCCATTTTCTCTCTCACTCCAGCCTGAAACATTTAACCTCTTCTCATTTCACATAATGAAGTTGTGACAAATCAGTAGACAACCTTGGATATTATAGTAAAAGATTTTATTTTTGATAAAATGCCTAAATTACCTTATTATTAAAAAACCACCTTTGTCTCTTTTACAATAACGTATCTAATCATTTTAGAGCAGTCATTGTATATGGCATTTTAAATGCCATAAAATACCATTTGTACTTTTATTATTTCATTAATAGTAAAGTGACATTGTAAAATATAAAATTTATATGATGTCAGCAGGAAGTATATTTGCATATTTATATATTGATTAAAAAAATACATGAGTGCTGTTAAAATTGTAGGCTTGTACTGTCAAGAGCATTTGTGAACGGGTTGTACATAACAGTTGGCATGTATATGTCTACAAATGCTGTATGTGTTACTCTTACTGACAGTGTAAGAATTATGCTTTTGCAGGCTGTTAATAACAAATGCTAAGGATCTATATCCTTTCAGCAGATTGCTAATGACCTCATTCTTTAAATAGAGTGTCTGCCAAATGACATAATGCTGACTCTATCAATCAATACCATTTTGCTAGGATATCTGCAAGCTATGTTCTTAAAAGCTGTTGGAGAGTAGCCTTTGCCCCTGCCATATTGTACACACTATTTTTTTAAAAAGGTACATGTCACAACATGATAAGACATGATGGCTGATGCTGGTTAAAAACAACCTTCTGTCTGATATATTGCAGCAATCATATCTGAACAGTTCCTATTTGAAAAGTCAGTAATATAGTTGTGCATGTTTATAACCTAACTTCAGACTTGGACAGTATGCCACGTGTTGGCTTTTCCTTTTCCACAAATATTACTTGTTTTCTTTTAAAGACTAACATATTCGTCAATATATTTGTCAAGTTAGTACTTGATCAGAAAAGGCTGATATTCATTGCACAGCAAATAGTATGGGAACAGCAGAAAACAATTGAATGTGGAGCCATGAAAGCAGCTGGAATGCATCTTGGATTCTTGTTCTCTGGTTATGCTGTAGTCACACTCTGAAAAGCTTGAAAATTAAGATTTAGAATGTGTTAGCATTTTGAGGCTTTTTCTGTTTCTTCTTTGCTTTCACCTAGTAAAACAGAGCAACTTGAAGGATGTGCATGAAGGAAAATCTTGATTTATGACTTTATTTACCCTTTTTCTATCGAAGATTCCCACTCACACTCACTTGCATAAATAAAAAGTGATTGGGCAGGATTGGATAGAGGAATTTTTCAGATTATTATTGCTGAGAAGTTGTGTGTGCTCTGTCACTCTCCATAACAATCACTGAGTTCCTTCAGCCTTGATAGACTAATTCCATCATGACAAGCACTGCAAAAGTAGATCTTGTCCTTCTCTAAAGGCTGTCACCCTAATCAGCTATTTATTTTACAAGTCCTATGAGTTTGATCTGTGTGCAGGAAAGTTTGTTAAGATTATTATGACTGTCATCACCATATTGATGACAGCCATCACCCTTTCAGTACTTAAAGGGGGCTTGTAAAAAAGAAGCATAGTGCCTTTTAACACTGACAGATAGTCTTAGGACAAAGGGAACAGTTTTAAACTACATGAGGAGAGATTTAGGTTATATGTTAGGAAGACATTCTTTACTCAGAGGGTAGTGGGGCACTCGAACAGGTCACCCAGGGAATTGCAGTCATAGTGACTGTGGGAACCTCTGTAGTTAATATCAATGTTATATTAAGGAATCTATGTGTATAGATATATAAGTATTATGCGTGTATACTACATACATATAATGTTAACTGCTGATAATGATGATAAACTAAATGTGAATTATTTTGAGTAAAATGCATAGTATGATTTTCTTTTATGATGCTTAAAGGAAAATTTAAACCTAGGAATTAATCTCTCTGCCCAATTACAGCGACACTGTTAGAAAATTTAGCTTATCATATTTCCTGTCTACTAAATGACTAAAACTGTCAAGTCAATAAGAACTCTCTTTTGGTTAGGAGGATACGCACCTGTGAATAATGAACCAACATAAACATTAAGTTATAAATCATAAAAATGAAGTTAAAACTACACAGAATTTCATGACATAAATGATAGATTAGAACATTTTCTTTTTGATTCAGCATTGGAAAGAACATCCAGAAACTCGGTGCCAGTGGGAAAAAAAAATGAGGTTTTCTAAATCTTTTAAGGTACAATATATTTTCTCTTGCACTGCTCAAAACCAAAAATTCCTCATCACTTATGCTACACCAATAAAATTGTGTTATTAATATCTGATATTCCAATACAAATTCTTCTTAGTAGAAATTAAAAATAGACTATCATATAAATAAATATATTTTATAAGATACTAAGATATTATTCTTCTGCAGATAATAATACTACTATTATTCTGCATGTCATCACTCATACTACTCAAAATGCCATATATTTCAAAAGAACAAAGTTTTATCCTCTCACGGATTTATTTAATGTATAATAGCTTGCTCTGGAGAGGTAGCTGGTTAAAATAAGAAGAATAGAGAGCAGTTTTAAATTTCATTCCAAGTGTCCCTTAAATGTTCTCAATTATCCTTGTCCAGGAACTGGTAAGCCAGGGTTGCCAGTCACTGCAAAAACCGTGGAGCAACTCTCAGGGAGGTGATTAACCTTATAACAGCAGTCAAACAAGTATAATTAATAGCTATTTCCTTTTTGAAACCAAGCTTTGCTTCTTATCACTATTCTCAAATCTTGTATTGTCTGCAATTAATTTCTAAGGCAGGCAGGTGTGATTTAAGGGCACCTGTGCTTTGTTCCAGTACCACAGTAATTGTGAGACTTGATCAACCAATGCTTGCAAAATCCAGTTAGATTCTTAGCTGAAAAGCAGTGTTGCTATACAAGTTTGTGGGTTTCATTCTTATTCTCACATAATGCAGACAGAAGAATAGAGAAGTCCAGCAATGAAATAAAAAAGTACTTATAATGTAATTACTGTAAAAATTGTGTAGTCTTTTGGTGGTTAAATTCCTTCTTGTTTAGGTTTGTGGGGTTCTTTTCCAAAATAATTGGAATTCAAATGTAGAGTGAACTAACTCCCCTGAGTTTACTTAGCAGGATTTATGTTCATAGCCACTACTGTAGTTTTCATTAAAAGGATAATGAAAAAAGTCATATGTTATCTTGAGTTTTGAATTTTGCACATAATAGAGTGGCACAAATCCCATTACTCAAGCAACATCTGCCCTTGGTCCCTTAATCGAAATCTCCCATATCATTCTCTTCCTCTAAATCTTCAAAGCACAACAGCTTGTAACTGTTCTGGGGGAATACAGTATTTCCCTCAGGCAGCCAGATAGTTTGAGGCCCCTTCATAATCAATTAATTGCTTACTATCTTCTATTTTGCTGTATATTTCTCTCCTGATTCAAGAAGCTACATCGGGGCTCTCAAACAGTAAGAGTTCACTGAAAAGGAAACAGAGTAAAAACAGAAAACACAAAAAAAATAAAACACAGGTAATGTAAATGGCATTTACTTGCCAAGCAATGAACCAAATAATTGTCCAAGGGAATTAGCTGGTACTGAAGAACAAGTATTTAAAATATTAGCAGCAGCCAAGTACCACAGGAAGGAGAGCTTAAGCACTACATTAGCTGGCAGATTCATACTAATGGCAGCCAACAACACAAAAGATAACAGAAGATAAATTGACAATGAAAGAAAACTCCATCTCATATCTATAATGTCTACAAGAGAGTCAGACATTCTTTTACAGGGGATAGACGATCCTCCACTTATAAATCAAAAAATACTGCCCCAACTTTTGATATTTTGGTTTCAACAAAATGCCAACATTGAACTCTGTGTAAGAATTGTAAAAAAATTAATGGGGAAACATTTTAAGTTAAACAATGTATTTAGCATTCTAATACAAAAATAATTTTCATCTGGAATAAGACACAATTTAAGCATTAGTTATGAGTCTCAATTAATAATATATTTTGGTGTAGTTTCTAGTGCTGCACAGTAAATAAGCTTTCCTCTGGTTAATTTAAATATGATACTGAAATTCAACCAGAATAAATTGCATAAAAACATATATGAATGCGTATGTAAATATGAACTATGTTATGGATGTTTTGTTTTTTTTTTCCTCTGGAGTATAGAAATCTTTTCACAATGATTGTGATGAAACAGGTTGCACAAAATTATGGAATTTCTGTTCTTGGAAGTATTCAAAACTTGACTGAATATAACCCCCGAGAAACTCATCTCACTTGATTCAGTTTTTATCAGATGATTGGACCAGATGACACAAAAAGTTCCCTTCCAAATTAAGCCCAGGAAGCTTGAAGTGTATGCAAATTACTGAATTTTTTCTTTATTTGATATCTACTGTGTTAATGTTAGTCTCTGACATGAATAAGGAAGGTGAAAATCAGTACCTGCTACAAAACACTCAAGTAAATTCAGTCTTTTTAGCTCAGCTTGTTAGAGCATGGTGCTAATAATGCCAAGGTTGTGGGCTCAATCCCTGTATGGGCCATTCACTTAGTTGGACTTGGTGATCCTTGTGGGTCCCTGCCAATTCAGGCAGAAGATTCTGTGACTATCTGCCATCATACCTTGTAAATATCCTGAGTCCCTAAAAGAGATGAAATGTTAAAATTCTGTAGAGAAGAACTTGCTGGGAACATCAAAACTAAATGGTACAGAGATTATGGACTTAATAATTTAGACATTAACCAGAGTTGAACAGAACAGGTGAAAACAGATTCATATTTGGAGGGGAAGATCAGAATCACTGCATCCAAAAGGAATCATTAGATATATGCTGACAGCAACTTACATCCCTATCCCACTGAAATAAAGTGATCACTGCTCTCATTAGCTCTCATTATAATGCTTACACTGTAGTTTCATTAATTTTTGTACTTGTTTGTAATCTAAAACTCTACCGCTAAAATTGTGAAATCCAAATTATGTTTTGCTTCTGTTTTTATTTCAACATGAAATTTTGTAGCAGGAATATTGTAGCCCTGTCTATAAATCAGAATCAGAAATCTGATTTCACACAAGATCTTCTTAATACACTGTTCGCCACTCAATGGTGACATTTCTGGCCTACTCATATTCTACCAGGGGTGTTTCCCTGCTATCCACTTTCATATAATCTAGTTTCAAACAGTTTGGGAATTGTGCCAGAAACCATTGATTCTGAGTAGTGCTTTTTGGAGTCACATTATTCCTTATGATGGAATTCCAGATACAAATCCCATTGGACCCTGTAGTTCTTGCCACTGAATTTCTATTTTGACTCTGCTGCCTGCTAATTTCTCTAAAAGAATTCATTACTTGTTTCTGAATGAGTATGTGGATAAACATGCAAATGTATGTGCAGCTATTCCATTTTAAATGGCTTTATCTTCATCATTTATCTGTAATTGTTTGGGTTTCTACTCTGAATCTGAAGTGCTCTACATGTACTGTTTCTTACAAAAGTACCCCTCAATTAAGCTCTGTGTTCTCATATTCATCGCTGTCTTAATTTTTTCTAGACATACTATATCATCATAGAGCAATGTGATCCAAAAGCTCAAATACTAATCTGTTCCTCTATTCTCCATTACGAAACACAGTTTAACAGTTTGTCCTGGTTCTAAGTTCCAAAAGCATTTTAAAATCCCTGGTGTTCAAACTGAATTATGTATAATACCATAGTGTTTTAGCTGTATAGCAGATGTAAATTATTTAATTTTTTTAATATAAAATGTGTAAAAAATGTTGCAATAAGACAGAATTACAAAAATGAATATGTTGAACATACACTGGCCTAAATTTAATACATTGTAATAAACCAGAGTTTAGTGTTATAATATATAGTATAGCTGTGAAATTCTGGAAATGCAGTTATATCAAAATAAATTCTAAAAATATTTTCCAAGTATCTTTGAATAATAGAAAATTAAAAAAAAATCAACCATTCAAAATTTTTATTGTATTTAAGATATTTGGTTTAATAACATTCTTGTTATTTATTTACACATAATTCTGTGGCTAATAAAATTTTTAATTTTAGGGTTTAACTTCATTGAATTCTCTGTTTCTGATTGTATTTCTGTACTGTTTTCAGAATTCCACAGATGAGTTTCATCCCAAAAGAAACAGAACTACTAAGAAGAAATCAAAGAATGAGAAGCCAAAGAAAGGTGGTTCGATAGCAGGTCTTTATTCTAAAAATGCTACAGGTATACACAGATATGCATGTAGGGCCTAAAAGCAAAATTCCATGGTTGCTTTTTTCCTGTATAAAAATAATTCTGCGTCAGAGAAAATCTGAAACATCCTCACCCCCACTTGATTTAACACATCTAGAACTAAATCATCAGTGAAGTATGAGCCTCCACAGTGGAAGACACTATTTTCCTGAAAAAAAAAAAATTCTACAGCAACAAGCTGTCTAGAAAACAGCTGCACCTCAGGGTCTCTTTCTTCATGTTTTTTTTTTCCCTATTTTAGGGTACAGATTACCTAGAGCCCTGATATGATTTCTTTGACAGATCTGCAGCTCTGAGTGGCAGTTACACAGAAGTTCAACTCTTTAGCATAATTTCTTCTGAAAACTGCAAGGGGTTTTAGTATGTATGGCGATTTGTGTTTGCTTTCCATAAATGATATTTCAAGATCCTTGGAAAGAAGCTTTTTCTTGTCCAGTTAATGGCTATGAATAATGGGAATCATAGTGTGAGTCAAGTGAATACATAAGTTTAAGGAAGAACATAAACATTATTTTCAGTTTTCAGCTCTTTTTAAACTACAGGCAACTTTAGTGTTCTGATACTACAGATGGAGTACTTAGGCTTCAAAGGTATTTTGCAATAAAACGTTAGTATGATGTATAGATTAAAAAGACCAATTCAGTCTTTAATGTGTGAACTAAGTAATGTAACAATGAATCCATGGTGACCATTCAAAATGAATTTCAAGAAAAAGAACAGTTTATTTGCTTCATAAAAAACCTGTGAAGCATTCAGGTTGAGTAACGTAAGCAGAATGTTGCAATATAAATCTTCTTAATTTACATCCAGGGCTTCATTATGCATATTTTATAGCACTCCACAGAACTTTAATTTACAGATTTTTGGAACTTTACCAACCCCAAAGAAGTGCTAAACATGCCTGTTGGAGCATTTAACCAAAGTAAGTCACAGGAGATTTCCTTAATGAGTGCAGAATTATCATTTATTTGCATTCTTAGCAGATTTAAAGCAGTAAGGCCTATTAACAAGATAATGGTAAATGCTATTTGAATGTTAGTCTTCAGCAAACTATTCACTAAAATGAATAACTCAATGTACAAATTTCATAGTATGTAACTAAATTGAGCCAGCATTTGCTCAGCTCATTTAAGTAGGTAATTTGACTCAAAATGGCCAGTTACAGAGTAATGTGCAGCTGAACAGACTTGAGCAAATAAGTGTAATAAAAACTCTAGAATGCATCTCTAGTCTTCATTGACCTTTACTGTTAATTTTCCTAAATATTGAGCAGTATTTACAGAATGAAACAATAACTTTCCACTACAACTCTGTATATAAGCAAGAATATTTTTGCTCCTGAAGATAGACAGGTGAATTTAATAATTCTTCTAAAACTTGTCCACTGGAAAAAAAAAAAAAGTAGTCTAGCTGTGTATTACGCTTCTACAGATTGGAAATGTTTAGTCTTCATTTCAGCTCTAGAAACTATGGTGATTTTCAAGGACTTAGGATAAGGAAAAAATTCATTTAAGAACATTAAAATTCACACCTCTTGATGGGACAACAGTTATTTCTATGACAATAGAAATACTAGTATATGTCTTAGTGAAATAATCAACCTCTGAGTTTGTGGGCACTGGACTGACTAGTGTTTCTTATGCCACACATAGCTGTGTAAGTAATTTTCATTAGGAGCTGAAGAATAAATTTATCATAGCAAAAGAGCAGTTGCTTAGAAAACTGTTAAAATTAGAAAGAATTGGGCAGCATTATCATAAAGTCATAGAAGTTTGGGCTGGAAGGGACCTTAAACATAATCTTGTTCCAATCCCGCTGCCATGGGCAGTAACACTTTCCACTAGAAGAGGTTGTGCAAAGCCCCACTCAATATTGCCTTACACATTCTCAGGGGTGGGGCATCCATAGCTTCTCGGGGCAATCTGATCCAATGCTTCACCACTTTCACAGTAAAGAATTTCCTCCTAATATCTGATTTAAAACTAATGGGTTTGGTTTGAAGACATTACCCCTTGTCCTATCACTGCATGCACTTGTAAAAAATCACTCCCCAGATTTTTTGGAAAAGTTGCCTTCAGGTAGTGAAAGGCCATAATAAGGCCTTCCCAGAGCCTTCTCTTTGCCAGGCTGAACAATTATGTCCTATGTGAAATTATCTGTATCTCCAGGCTCCACCAAAAAAGCAGCTTATCAGAGCAAGTTTTTTTGCTCTTTCCAAAACATAATTCCTGTATTTACTCAATACGTTAATGTTTTTCTTTCAGAGAAGAGTAAGTTTTAAATTACCCGGAAAGAAGGAGGGAGACACAGAATATCTAGCAGACAGGTCTCATTGTGCTTCACTGAAATGAAAATGCACATAGTTTGGTGTGGCAGTAGACTAAACCTGAGTTTTTTACTGTATTATAACATGAGGTTTATTGCTGTGTTACCCTTTTCCCCAGGCCCCTGGAAAAACCACCTCTTACCTTCCTAATTAGTATGCAAGCCCCCATCAGGTTGTGTGCTGATTGGTCTCCTCTGTATCCCTCCCCTTTGACCCTGGCCGTGAGGTCTATAAATGACCTGGCCAGGTGAATAAATCCTTCTTTCGGCTTCCTGTCCCTGGTGTGTATGTGTCTTCCTTACTGAGACCTGGGGAGGACGCTGTGGCCCGGCCACCTGGCCACGTGCAGAGGGACAGGGGAGAGGGAGAGCATCTCCATCAGCCACGATAGTTTGGTTTGAATCTTAGTTGTTATTATATTTTTGTTGCTTTGTTGGGTTTTTTTCAGACTTCACTTTTTGCTGTACTGAAACAGTTGTCTCTCAATCTCTCTACAGTTCAAATCCAAATGACAAGTTCAGGGAAACAGGGAAAATAGGGATTTGGTCCTCACTTGCCTGTATCACTTCAAAGCAGGAATCAATGATCCCACAGACTCTAACAGAATTATCAGCTAATTTAGAAAACACTTCTTTGTCTTAATTTCACTAAAGCTTTGGATTTGTGGTGGCACAAGTTAAATTTGTGGTCCACAGCAAATCTATTCTCTGGTATTTCAGTACAGCTTGATTATAAGATAACACAACTCCTTTTCTATTTATACAACAAAGATATCTTTAAACAAAAGCAGCAAATTGTAGGCATCTATGTACTACTCTTTTATGCAGCTGTTGGCACAAGGCCAGCACCTGAATATCAGATTGCGAAAGGTCCCACAATGTGTACTGGCTATTCAGTGTGTACCAAGTCACTGCACCAAACACTCAGGTCTCATGCCAATATTGAAACTGTTACATTTCAAAGGAGACATTATTTTTGAAAATTATATAACTCTACATCCATTGTATATCCAAACATTAATACCTAAACCCCACAAAAGGTCATGCAAGAGTTTTTTTTGTTGTTTTTTTTTAAGGATACTTGTCACTTGGCATGTTTTAACTTAATTTTAAAATAACTTGTTTTAACAGTGTAAATGAACTTGCATGCAATGATCTTTGGAGCTTTTATCATGACACATTCTGCCTGACCATGCTATGTAGCCATGTCATGTAGAGGTTAGAATTTGCATAAACATATAGATAGATTTTTTTAAAAAGAAAAAAAAAAGCAGTAACAACTAGATCAGCTGCATTAGATACTGAACATTGGCAATTTATTTTTAAACTATTGCTATCTGTAAACAGCAGGGAATTTATGAAATATTTATACAGTGTATAATGAACCACCTCTAAAACTCCTGATTATCATTTTGTTGCTCAATAACCCTATTAACATCTTCAAAGACAAATGATGAAACATGATCACATGCTTAGAGCTTTAGGATACATTTAGTTACAAGGATTGCATACTAATATGAAGGTTAAGTTGATGCAGTGAGTACGAAAGTTAGTGAAATGCACCTAACTTTCACTAGTATGAACTGGACCCGATATATCCGATTTAAGAGTAGGCAAGGACGTGGAATTTAAAAAAACATATAAACCCAAAAATGTACCTCTAAAAAAAACCCCAGCAAAATATGTGCTTGTTCAAGTCTGTAATCATAATGGATATGAATAAAAACTTAAAAACTGTGACCAAGATAAATGAGAAAAAATTATGATACCCTGTGAGACCTAAATTAGTTTCAGCAACTCCAAACTTATACACATGTATATAATTTTTATCTTACAAAATTGATAGATATGACAATTTCTTAACTATAAAGCAGTTATACTGAAATATAAGTTATATTTTTATTTTATAAGATTTTGTCCCAAAAAATCTTAGTATGTAATCCACATGTTCTTATATCTAACTCAGAAGATCAGAAAATAAAAAATATTACTAGAAATATAGGTAGAAACAGGAGTAATTGTTTTATAGAGTGTTTAGAGAACATGAATGGGGAATGACATTCTCTTGACACCTTTTATCTATATGGGTTTGTGACTGTATATGCTTGCATATGTATTGCCTGTCTATGCCATTTCTAATGCTTTTTCATCTATGACTGTAATAAGGTAATAAATATTTCTGCCCTGTATCTGTGGTTAGGACATTTTTCAGTTTCATGTGAAATTCACAATGTTAGCTAAGTGTTTTATACTCCTCTACAAGCAATTACTGATTTTGCTTTTTGCTAGATATACTTTTGAAAGCTAAGGCATTCCAATATAATCAAGGGTCTAGATGATACGCACTTTGTATAAGGTACTCAATTCTTTTGTAACTTGTACTTTCAGGCTTATCTTATGTTGTCAGAAGCACCAGGCAGTAAGTTTTACTCACCATTAAAAATAAGAATCCCGCTGTTTTCTTTTAATCTGACATTTTATTACTAGGAAAAATTGTGTCAGTATATTACTCCCAGGTCTGAAATAGCTATAAAATAAATCCATGATATCAATAACACTTGCACTACTGCTGCTACAGACAGATTAAGACAATTACAGTGGTAGGTCCCTGAATCAGCATTAATAAATACTGCTGCTCACCAAATTTGGATTCCAAACAGATAAGATTTTAATTACCCAAAATCAATCACATACTGTAACAGTGCTACTGTACTTAAGAGATCTATATTACTGAAGAGAATGTAATATGAGAATCCCATACTAACAGTTGAGTAGAATTTTGTAGACTATTTTTAGCAAATAGTAGAATTTGTCATTACCTTCAGAAGGATCTATCTACCTAGTGTATTTATTGACATAAAGGCTGGTATGTCCTTAAAGTGAAGTCAGCCATATGCAGAAGACAAGCAAAACCCACAAATTATTATCTTATTTTGAAATCTTAAGTAGATGATAGTAGGGTATTATTCTCTAAATAAGGATGTGTTACACAATAGAGAATTTGTTGGGCTCATTGTTTTGCTGAAGAACTGCAGGTCTAAAGATCTTGAAAGAGAATTTCTTTTAGTTTTGAAAATCATAGTTTAATGTAAAATTAACTTCCAAAAAATGTTATGTTTTCTGAAATCTCAATCTTAAGACAATAGTGTTGGCATGCTGAAGTGTGTATTTCTGATTCTATCCATAGCTGCAACTCAAGACCTCTAAGAGCATGTGTCTCTCACGCACAAGCTTTTATAGAAATACGTAAAGATTCAGGGAATTTCTGGGAAGGCAATGGATGTAATGTTTCCAAAAGGCAATACAGACTTAAGGAAATAATATTTTTACTCCAAAGAAAGAGTATTTTGTATACATAAATACACAAAAGTAGATATAAATATGACTATGTACAAAATGTTCCGATGTATAAATGTAATAAATGAGATGACAGACATCTTCTTTTCTAATTGTATGAAGGACCTTTACCTTTTTGAACTGCCATACTGTCATACTAGTAGCTATTGGCTAATTTGTCATCTAATTAGGCATCTTGGGTTGGGATGCAAAACTTTTTTATGGTGCAGTACTTGAAGTCACAGGCTTCCGTGGTAAGCCATATTAGCTTACTCTTGTTCCATGTAAACACAGCAAGTGTTCTTTCTGGACCATAATTGGCTTGGTGCTCGAGTTCTGCTTTACTGGAAATACTAGTATCATGTTTCACAATTTAGAAGTCTGGGATCTCTTAGATTATCTTTTCTACCATGTATTTACATACATTTTTAAAATGGTGAGAGAGAAGAATTAAACCCATTATCTGTGGGAAATTTTATAAACCTTGTTGCAATAATTAAAAAACAAAAGGAAATAAAAACACAACAAAAAACAATCAAACAAAAACACAACAAAAACAAATAAACAAAACCAACCCCCCCAAAAAAAAACACCAAACAAACCAAAACCCAAGAAAACTTTGTTACCAGGATTGGTTTTAATCAAGATATTGAGGACAAAAAAATCCCATTCTGTTTAAAGTTGCATTCAGTTTTATTTCTTGTTAATATTGTACTAGTAAAATGCAACGCGGGTCCTTCATTTTCTTTCACTGTCACTCTTTTTAGTGTTTTTATAGGTAAATTTGGGTTATTTCAATTGAGTTTTGTGGTCTGATAAAAACTTTAAAGCCTTAGTTCTAATAAAGACAAAATACTTGCCTGTTCACATTTTCTGTATTTTGCAAGGGTTCTAATTTTGAAGCAATACCCCTGCTGCTGCTTCTTGACAAACATAAAAAAATAACTTCCTTGTCATAGGATTTGATTTGTTAGAATTATACAAAGTTACTATTCAGATTCTTTCTTTTGTTAGAATTATACAAAGTTACCATTCAGACTCTTTTCTTTTAAAAAAGAAAAGGCATAAAATACTTATTATTTCTGGTGTTGTTGATATTAAGATAGAAAATTGCAGCTCATGCTCTACTGCTACAACAATAATATCTTTTCTAATTTTTTCCTGTTGTGTTTTAATATATCAGCTTGTGGGTGATCATGGGCATGTATTAAGATAAGAATTTAAGAATGAGTATTCAGGGGACACAGACTTAGCTTTTTTTAGTGTTTCTCTTTATTAAAAATATCTTCATTCAGCTTTCCATATCTGACAATGTTCCTGTCTTAACGTTAAAAAATATCACTAACTTAAGTATTTTAAAGATGCTAATATTACAATATACGTATAACTGATTAACTGAATTCAGAGTTGCTCTTCTCCAAATCCCTCATTGCAAAACCCTGAGGCACTCAAGACTACTAGAAGATCTCTTAAAAAATAACAGGGGTACTTCACACAGCACTGTCAACAGCAAAATTTTGGACAGTGTTGCTACAGGAGATTGTGGAGAGAGAGAATATCAGCAAATACAGAAAGAAGAAAATTTCTGCACAAAAAGCCATAAATGTATACTAAAAGCACAAGCTATGAACAGGCAAATGGACCGCAGAAAGTGTCTAGGCTGCCATGCTCATCTGAAACAGTATGTCTTCTTGGCACTGTTTGAATCAGAAAAATGAGCTAGATGGATCCCCATTCTGACCTACTAGGGCATTTTATACTGTTTTATACTCTTATGAACAACAGTTTCTCATCTCTCACTACTGTAAAGAACTTTCCCTCTACATCTGTATATATTACCATTTCTGCATTTCAGACATAGGCAGTTTTTGTGTTTCTTTCAAAACACAGTTGAATTCACTCTCAGCAGCAGCCCTAATTTATGGTGGCACAGGGAACCTGCTTTTGTGGTAGGTGACATTAAACAAAGCATCTCCACTGCATTAGATTACTTGATCCAATGCAGTTAGCAGTACTAGAGGCAATTTCCCAAGATTGTATAGCCTGCAAAAAAGGTCACCACAGAGTTCAGAAGCTGAGCTCCTCTGCACTGTGCCATGAATGGCTAACTTCCAAGGACCCTGGCCCTTGCACATATGAGGGCAAAGACTTCAGTCCTAGGTAAAAACAAAACAGGAGTGACCTAAAGAGCTTTGGCAGAACTAGATCAAAGCATTACAAGATGATTCAGATTAGATGGGACCTCAGGACCTCCAGCCTCCTACTCAAGGTAAAATCAGCCGTGAGATTAAACCAGATTTTTCAGGGTTTAAGAAAGTCCTGTCTTTAAAATTTCCAAGGATACAGACTATATCCCTAGATCCCTCTGAATGACAGCCTTGTCCTCAAGTATGTCAACAGCTCATCCTCCCCTCACGCTCACAAGACACACACACACACTGGGGTGAAACCTGCAAACTTGATAATAGCACACACCATTCACCTCCTCCAGATCAATGATGAAGATGGTAAACAGGACAAGTCCCAGGATAGCCCCTGCAGAACTTATTTTTCACATGCCTCCAGACTGATTATGACCTATTAGCCACTACTCTCTGAGAATGACCAGACAAATTTTTAATGTAGTTGTGCACCCACTCATAACATAATGTTGTAGCTTTGATAAAAGAAATACCATAGGAGATAATGTTGAAAGCCTTGTTAGAGCTATATAAATGATATCCTGTCATCCACAAATCCACATTTCATTACAGAAAGCAATCATGCTGATCAGGAATGATTTGCCCTTGGTAAATCCATGCTGACTGTTCCAAATAATTTTCTTCTCCTTCATGTGCCCAGAAATATGTTCCAGGAGGACTCACTCCATGATTTTCCCAGCTGTGTCAGCTAAACCAGGACATCTGGTCATTTCAACCTAATTCCAGTTTCAAATTAAACTCATAGTACAGGTCATAATCAAATGAAGCCAAACACTCACCTTCAGACAACAACATCTGTCCCACTGATCAAATCAGGATGATATCACAAAGCTGAAATGTGGATACACTAGTATGTAGGTGATAATAGAATAATTTTTAATTAAAAAAAATTGTTACTGTTTGTAAACAATTTCACTGACTGTGAAAGGAGTATGAACTCTGTGGAAAAGGTATAGACATTTATCAGGAGGAGTGTATTCTATTTCAAATTTTTATTGTGTAAAATGCCATAGGTTGTTCTTTCAGATCTATGCATTTCTTAAGTTTCGTTGCTCTCTATTTATAATCACTTGCTAAAAGTGTATACAGTTGTCATAAATGTCATATTAGTGTCACTTCACTGCCATAAATTAGACAGACAAATATACACATTGCCAGGGTTCAGCTGGGGATTATGCCAATCCTGAACACTGGGCACTTCCCTGGGTACAGCCTGCAGGTGGGGGTAAGTTGAGAGGAACCAGGCTCAACAAAGCCTAGGAGACAGCTGAGCAAGACAGCCATGCATGGAGCCAGTCTGAGACCAGGCCAGGATATCAGCCCGTCCAGGTCTGGGCTTAGACTGGGATCCACAGCTGTGCAGCAGTGGCTTCACCAAGGACCAAAGGCCAGTGCTTTGGCTGAAAGCAGATCCCATGGGCAGGGGTCAGCCCTGGCCATGGCCTCCCCATAGGGCTTCTGGGACCTCTCCCCATAGCCACCAGTGGTATGGAGCTGCTGAAGGCCACACTGGTCCCCAGCCCTACAGGCCAATCTCCATGGGCATGTGCTCAGGGTCCTTACACATGCAAACCATACCGACAACTTCTGCTTCACTCTAGTAAGGTTTAGTGATTTTTGATATGGAAGGGGAACTGTTGTCATTCTCTCAACTGTTATCTGTCACAGAATCATGGAAACATTAGTATTGGAAGGGACATCTGGAGGTCACCTAATTCAACCCTCCTACCAAGAAAGGCAAGATCACCTATAGCAGGTCTCACATGAACATATCCAGGTGGCTTTTGAATGTCTCCAAAGAGGGAGGCTCCAAAATCTCCCTGGGCCACCTGTTTCAGTGCTCTGCCACCCTCTATGTAATGAAGAGTCCTCACCAAAAAAGAAGTATCTTCACCATTCTTCATCAGCAATCTCAAGCACCCCTGCCTGAATTCTGCAAACACAATAAATATCTTAAGTCTACTTATATATGTTCCACATTTACACTATTTGAAAATAGAAATTCAGGTGGGGGTTTATGCCTTCAAAATCAAGTATTACAACAGTATTGTACAGTCATGTACTGTTTGCATTGTTTGAAAAATTGACTAAAGAAACTACATCAACTTCTCATGTTTTCTCATTTCCCCATTCTCATTCTTCTGTTATCATGGCCATAGAAAGGGAAGAAGAGGTTGGAGTAATTTGTCCAGAAAGATCTGCAAGTTCATTTGCGTTACGGTTCAGTATTATTTTCTGCCTTCAAGACTGAAGCTTGTTATGAAAGAGCTTTCTGTTCTCACTTCTACATTAGTGCAGTTACTAAATCATTGGCAAGACATGAGTACAGGGACAACCAGTCTCCTCTGTGGTTCCTTTGGGACAGAAGATTAATGAGCTGACAGTTCAGGTTTATAACTTTTATCTATGATTAGCACACCCATTTCTATCTTTGAAGACATTCCAAGCAACTTTCCACTTTATTTTTCTATTTTCTACTAATTAAAATACACTGAAAGGAACCCTCAGGAAAAGCCTACTGAAGAATTCAGATGCCCTGATGTTAAGAGAAATTAACAGTTGATATGCATTTGTGTTTCTTGGCACCACTCTGGTATTTCTAGTAGCAAGATACTGGTTTATCAGTCTACATAGTAACATAAACAATATGCAAACTGTAAACTGGTCAGATTTGAATGGATGAGTCAGGAATGGAGAAAGGCCTGAGGAAGAAAAAGGGAAGTTTTAAATGGCAAAGACATTTGAAACAGTAAATTAATAGTATTTGTGTAGGCTATTCTATTACTTTGCCGTTTGTAACATAAATGTCTTCAAATCAGAATATACTGAAAAGTGTGACGCAGATGAGACACCGACCCTTCATTGGTGCAACGAAAAATCCTTTATTCTGTGGTGCACGCACATATATTTATACCCAATTGAAATACAGCTCTCCAACCAGTGCAAGCAAGTGACCTGCAAGCACACTCCCTCTACCCAGCATCCAGCACACGTCCCCTTCACTAATCAGTTTGCAACATGCAGTGTTCATGCCATGTTCGTACAGTGTTTACATGTCCAGCTCCTGATACCAGTCCCTTCTCTCCGCACTGTGTACATGGATGGTATCGATATCGTGTTCCTCCTCCATCTTTGCTTTGTCCTGATCCTCCACAGAATAGACACTGCATATTTTAGAGTTCAAAGGTTTCACTTAGTTCTTGCCGAGCATTTAAAAACAGAGGCTTTGTAAGGCAAATCTATAACCACTCTTTTTCTCCTGCATTATTGTTGGAGATTAGACTGAACTTTGTAGCGTACTTTCATATTAACATAAAATATTGACTGTTCTGAAAACCAAACTTGATTTACCTGGTATTTGAGATTTCTTAAACTATTAACTTTCACTAATTCCATATCAAGTGGTCCTGATTACTTCTTAATTCTTGTATCTGAAATCTGTAAAGTAGCTTGTAGCCAGTCTGAAACTTGCATGAGAAAAGTGATGCATTGAAAGAGCAGGTATATTAGATTGCAATATTGCAAAGTGCTAGGCTTACTCATAGGACAGCAGCAAACCCAAAGTAACCTAGAAAAATTTCTACACTGAAGATACCATCCCACATATTAGTCTTGTTTATCATATGTCACACAGTTACACCTAAACACTTAGCTTCTCTACATTTTAACATTTGATCTGGAGAATTTGAAAGATATTTAAATGGGGAAGATAATGCACATCTGTTGACTTCTTTTTATTACAATCTGCAAATGATGTCAATAACTATGACAGTCTATGTTAATAGCTGACATATATAAAAGGAGACAGTGAGTACAATGTTCTCATTGATTCATGATGGATGAGAAGGGCCATAATTCACTAAAATGGGAAGTATATAGTTTTTTTTTGCTTCCAAGGACTTCTAGGGGACCAATAAATGACTTGCTCCAATTTGAACCAAAATGACTGTGTCACCATAATTTGTTCTCAGAATTATAAATAGCCTTGATGCTGTTGAGTACACATGCACAATCCTATGGTGCTCTTCTTGTATTCATGACTGAAAACAATTTGTCCCATTAGAGAAAATCTAAATATTTCAAACTCTTATCAGCTTTTAATCTTTAATCCTTTCTTATTTAACAATTGAGCAGGGCTTTAATGATCTGGTTTAAACATCAGTATCATTGGGAACAGTAATATTCTGGATGCTAAAGCACTTATGTTTCTCTGAAAATCAGAAAGAGATTGTCATATTTCTCTCCTTCAAAATGTACACACAAACCTGAAGAGGTCAAGCTTTAAGTCTGGAGTTCTCTACTTTTAATGACCATGCTTACATGACTGAAACAATTCTTTAATTTCATCTTCTTGACAATTGTCTTTTCCCTGTATTTAATACTTTCTCAGTTTGTGTTTCAGGCAAGTTTTACATAGGATTTTACATAAAATAATAAGGTAGTATCATCCTCATTGGAAAGGGAAAGCAGTGCTCAGTATATGTCCTCAGTGAAGAGTTCTCATAATCACAGCTTCATTTAGGAGAATTTATTTGTGGAGCCGAGGACAAAAATGAATAAAGATTTCCTACCTGGTGATAAAACTAATCCTTTTTAAGGGTGTTCATATGTCATTAAGCTCCTTCCATGGTTCTATGACAGAGTTCAGTGAATTTCAATATGGATTAAAGAACTACAGAGGTTTTGGTGAGATACCTTTAATCAGTTTTCCTAAAATTACAATAACCATACCTACTATAAGAGGATACAGAACTGACTTCAGGACAGTTCATAGAGCTTGCAGTTCTAAGCAAAGGTCTGAAATCTCAAATTTGGCAGTGATTTGGAAAAGACTGAGATAACCACGTCGGAAACTGTGTTTCCTCTCTATATGCATAGCCAGACAAGGAGATGAGAATAACTGAAATGGTATGTTTGATGTCTCAGTAACTTTAGAGATATTTTAATAATAGTCCCTTTCATCCAAAGGAATAACTTTAAATCACTTCAAAGCACTTCATAAACACTGCAAAATAAGAAGATATTGAGGACTTGAGAATGTAACGGATTAGATAAAAAGAATAATTAAAGTGAAGTTGTTAGTGTCTTAACAAATCTTCATGAATAGTAGCTATGGATTTCAAATATGACTAATGAATTTGGATGCCTCTATTCTACATGGCTAACATTAAACATGTTAATGAATTTGACTTTTAGAGGAAATACAATCAATGTTCTGGAAAATCGTCCCTTTTTCTGACACCTAAATTTAAATATTTAGTCACTTTTTGAAAAAGAAATCAGTTGACTGAACTTCCTATATGACACTTTCAGCTGTGTTTCCTTAATGAAAGGATGTGACTCTACCTTCACTTACAGCAATTTGACAGAGGGTTTTTTTTTGTTTGTTTTCATATGACAACATGGAAACTTTTTATATCAGTAAAATCTTGAAAACCTCTAAAAACTCCATACATGTATACGTTCACATAAATGAATAATGTTTCTACTTATATTTGCAATTTAAATGCTTGTGGTTTTGTTAGTATATATTGAAGTTTTTTTATTATTTAGTTCAGTGAAAACCAATGATTTGATATATATCTGTTTATTTGCAACTCGTCTGAGATGAGGCTAAGTGAGATGGAGTTGTTCAGCCTTGAGAAAAGGAGACTCAGGAGGGACCTTATCACTCTGAATATGCTGTACTATCACTGTTAAGCAGTGAAAGCATGACTATATGTGTTGTCTACAACTACCTGAAAGGAGATGGTTGGGTTCAGTCTCTTCTCCCAAGTAGCAAGCAACAGAGCAAGAGAAAATGGCTTCAAGTTGCACCAGTGGAAGTTTAGACTGGATATCAGCAAAAAATTCAACAAAAGGGCTCTCAGGCATTGGAACAAGCTGCCCAGGGAAGTGGAGAAGTCACCATCCCTGGAGGTATTTAAAGACAAGCAGATGTGGTGCTTAGGGACATAGTTTAGTGGTGGGCTTGGTAATGCTGTTAATAGTGAGATTTGATATCTAAAAGATCTTTTCCAACCTAAGTCATTCTATGATACCTTATGTTTTCAAATGTAACAGTATTTTTATTGTAGAACCCACCTATCAGAAAGCAATGTCTTTACATGAGGATACTTTGAAAATAAATATCGTCACGATAAGTGCTTAAAAAAGGACACAGATCAGGATAACAAAATGGTGCAGCTATTTTTATGACTGAGATATAAGAGATTCTTCTCAAACCAAAATGTTTGCTATGTTTACTGTATGGAGGTATCTGAAGTTGCATAACATTACTTGTGTTAATAAAGAAACTGAAGCTAATTATCTAAATTCAATTTTTTTAGACTCCACATTACAAAAGTGGTAGAGGTTAAGCAGTTTAATCAATTTTATCTATTTATGTTCTTTTGAATACAGTACTGAGTCTTCCAAACTTAGTTATACATAACATAAATATAAGTGATATTTACACCAGCCATTTACAACTGTGGCAACTGATGAATGCTTCCACTCTTATTACGTCTGCCCAACTCCGCCTATTGTGAGGTCCCAGTTTCACCTAAATCAGACTGTAATCATTTGGATTCAAACATTTCATGCTGATGTACTTATCGTTCTGCTATGATTTATTAATTTATTTATCTTAAAGCAAAAACGTACCTATATCTGAGAGTAGAATGAGGAGAAATATGTCTCTATCTAGAATGAAAAATGATGCTGCTGTTTGAACTGAAAGGCTTTAATAAGTTAACAGGTGAACTCCTGTATTTGAGTGCTGAACCACTTTAAGCTGGCAAATGCACAACCATCAACAGCACTATATTCTCAGTCAGGATTGCCACACACTGCCTTTTAAGGCAATTTTCAAACTACTCCTATGTGCTCAATGCAATGACAAATTTCCAAAGTTCTACAACTGTCTGAATACGCTTGTACTTTCCCACACTTTCTGGTGATGACCAGTATTTGTGGCAGTACTTGGTGAGCACTTTTCAAGGGTGAACATAAAAGCACAACAGGAAAAATGCCAACATGGTTTCTAATTATTGCACAAAGTTTTCTCATCCTGGGTGGGATCTTAGTCTAATTTTGATTGACTCATGTACCAGCAGCCTGCAAAATGATGGTATTGGATTCATATGCAGTAGGATCACTGAGAGAAATAACTAGACAGTGACCAGAAACACATGACTAGGATCAGAGAGGTGTCAGTAAAGACATTGAAAATAGATGGATAAGAAAACCAAGCCTGCAGATCATGAACACTGAGGGATTCTGAAACTAAACAGACTCTAAAATAAGGAGGTAGGGAAGTAGAATGTTTGGGAAATGTGTACAAGAAGACTGCAGTATTACATTATTACCTTAATCTGTATACAGGATGCCTAATGCTGTGGTAAATATTCAGGTGTGAAACAAAACTGTGAATTATTTGGATGATTTTCTCCACTGTTTGTTTCCCTAGTTGGAAATTACACAGCACCTGAAGCAGGAAATTACATGAAAAGACATACTATTCACAAAGACAAAGGAATTGAATGTTGTCCTGAAAAATGTGCACGACAGAAATTGCACTATTTTTTTGTAGTGTTCTTATGAAATACATAGTAAATCACACACACACATTTTTCTGCAGTTCGTCACTAGCTTGATACTCCCCTGTCCTTGAATGGTCAACTCAGTGGCTGGCACTTCTGCAAATCACAGATGAATGAAAAAAATACCTGTGCTCTAAAACACTAACACATCCTAAGAAGTTCAGATACCAAAGAGGACTTTGAAAACTAGTGGATACTACTTCCCTGCAACTCTGTGTTTCCCCGACCCTTATCCATAAAAACAGTTTTAAGGTAAAGGCATTTTGTGAAGATAAATGAATGTTCTTCAACCACTCCCATACTACAAATGGAAGCACCCCAAAAATTCTCATAAAACAATCATTTCTCAGTAGAATTTGAGTTGTGTGCAGGTGAGGTTTTAGCATACATGCAATAGTGAGAAAAAATACAGTGCATCCTAGATTCTTCTAAAAAAACATGATTTATAAGACAAGGTGTTGTGCAATAAAGAGTAAGTTATCATGTGGTTAAGGGGCGTTCACACAAGGAAACCAAATGAAGATTAAAATCCTAATTTCATCATATCTCTATGGACTCCTTGAACAATTCAGAAAATCGAAAGTATAAAGGAAGCTGTATTAATGATAGCCTTGTTAAACAACCTCCTGCACACCGTTGACCATCAGACCACTGAGAATAAGCACTGTACAGACCATGACAAATATAACGAACTTCCTATTTTGCATACCTCTCTCCAAATGATCTCCACATCTAAATAGGTGCATGCACATTGGTGGTTCTGGAAGTAACAGTACAGCATGCATAGTCTTTTCCCTGATGTACATGCCAAAGAAATAAATACTTTTTTTTTTTTTTAAATTAAGATTTCTCTTAAGTGCACAGAGAAGGCTTGCAGTGGATTTAAGAGCACTGAGAAGGTGCTGAGCACTGAGAACCCTAATGTTAGATGACTAGAAGACTGCTCTGGACAGTCTATTAGCTGTTAAGCATTTAAATGTCCACAAAACTGAATCTGAAATCTGGTAATGGCTATGAGGTTTTCTTTATTAAACTTAGAGTATGTTTACAAAATGGATAAAGTAAATATCTTTTCACACTATCCTACTGCTGTAGAAATTTGTGACAGTTTCAGTTTCCTGATTACCCACTTTCCCTTGGCTTTCAATGAATTTCCTTATTAAAGCTGAAAGTATTTGCACATCTTGCAGAATTCTTCAATACCAAATTTATCCCAGAGGTATTTCTGAATTAATTTTAATAGATTTTTTTGTGCTGGAGAAATCATTCTAGATTTTAGCACTCACCATCACATGACAATGCTGCATACCGACATTTTTAATATTCTTTCCAGGTATATCCCTGTGGCTACTGCTAAGACTCCTTGCTCTACAACTGTTTCTGCTGGGGGAAAGGTGTTGTTATAGCTGCAGGCTAATAATAAGTGCCATGGCTGATTTGATGCCATTGAGTCCATATCTGTGCAGTTAAGAAAAAACTGTCTCTTTGTGTCTCCTTTGCATCTTTGGAGCTAATTACTTTTGCTCATCAATACCAAAATATTCAAGTGCTTTTGCCTGATGAGTAAAAACATGAAAATTCACTGCTCAAATTCAGATGCTCACAGCTAAACATTATGTTAAATGGGTGCAGTTGGGCATACTTGAGGAAAAACACAACAATACAGACTTTCAAACTACTTTTTAACCCCTAAAATATGAGTAAAAAAAAAATTGGAAATACATTGTTTGAAATGCAGTTTTTAAAGGTAAGAGAGGGAAAAGGTAAGCTAGTGCACTTCACCTTCAACACAGTGAACTATTTCTTACTCAATAATTCTGAAATTTATAACAATTTGACCATTGACTGATGAAAAAGAATAAGATTCTCCAATAGTAAGCCATGTTACAATCAAGGCCTAAGCCGTGAATATAATACTGTGCTATGTATTTTCTTATGCTCTTGATCATTGCCTAAACTCCACCCCTTGTGCTGAAACTCAGAAATAGTACTATACACTATAATTTTGTGTCAGGGCTAAATAGTAGTGCCTAGAGTTACGGACGCTCCATCCCTGGAAGTGTTCAAGGCCAGCTTGGATAGGATCCTGAGCAACCTGGTCTAGTGGAAAGTGTCCCTTAACATAGGGGGGGAGGAAAGGGGAGAGGGGGCTTTTAGGTCCCTTACAATCCAAACCATTTGATGATTCTATGAACAACTCAATGCAAATTACAGATATTTTCAATGTCTGACTGTTGTACAGACTGCTCTTAGCCTGTCTTAACAATTTTCATTTTTTTCAGGCATAGTAATGTTTTCCTGCACTTTTACCCTTCCTTTTCCTTCTGTTAAGAAAGCTTTTCTCCTTACCTGAGGATAACTAGTATCAGCTATCATGAATTGTAATTTAGTCAAGAAGTATTTCAGTTTACTGGAAGGCAAGATCACTAAGGTCAACTCTGTGCTCCCACCTGGGGTTCAGCTCAGAAAGTTCACTTCACCTTAAGAGCTACATGCCTTTTCTTCAGTGAGGGGATGTTTCAGGCGGTTTGTGTTTTTTATTTTCCATGTATCTTACTTCTTTGTCATTTTACACTACTGTGATCTGTCAATGTACCTGATTTATGTTTATACTGAAATTATAGCTTTTTTAGGAATGAAATCCTGAAAAGTTATAAAACCGTGAGTCAGACCATCTGCAGCTTGATGTAAAGGCTCACTACCCCTAGCACTATGGTTGATAGCATTAGTGATCTATGACAATGGAGCAAAGTAATTTTTGTACATAATTCTATATCATTTTGTGTTCATATTTAATTTGCATTATGTAACTTTAAAAGACTTTCTTCATTTTAAAGACCTTGTGAAAACATGTCAGCACATCCACGAATCATCCTAGGCCAAGTAGAGATCAAAAATAATTTGATATTGAAGATTTAGTAAAACTTCATTCCTTGCCAGCCTTTCATATAATGCATTGTATGTATAGCCAGAATTCTACCAGCACTTTTGTTTTACAACACTGAGCATTTAGTACATTAAAGTAATTGTGTTTCTCTGGCCCAGCCAAGTTAAACACAATTTTCACATGTAAGAAATTTCAGTTATGATGATCATATCTGAATTAGGATGTGGACTATGGTGCAATGATCTCTGGACTGTTATTTCTGCACACATGCAGAAATATTTTTCAGTGCTGTAAGCTGTAAGCTGTTTATTAGTCATGATGCAGCAATCTGTTTGCTAGTGTTAGTCCTAGCTCAATAAACAGGCAGTTTCAAAATCTTTGCAGCATGCTCCAATTGTCACTCCAGTTCCAGAACTAGCTTACACAGGAATGGTTTAGGATTTTAAATAGTATTATTTGAAGTCTAGGATTATACTCTGTAAATTTAATTCCCAAATTCAAAAGTATCACATTCTTTTAAACACTCAGAATTAACCAAAGGTTTTATGCAGAGATTTGTTCTTGGTTTTTAATCTTATATTCTCATTATGAATTATGAAAATATGACCTTTAAACTACTCAGTTGATCCACCACATGGTATTTATGTAAAAGAGAGAAGAAAATAAAATGTTTGATCTTAAACAATTTCTGTACCAAGGCTGTATCAAAAGATATTGGATTGAAATAAATTTAGAAAAATATACTGAAGCTGAACAGCTGGTCACAGGTGTGAAAGCATGAAGAAGACTGTATGACTTCTGTAAGTAGCTTGAATTGCAACACAATGCTACAGAAATATTTCCTAACTGGCATTAGATCCCTTCTTGTTGTTCACTGTTATATAACACTATTTAGTACTCAAATATTCCTAGTGAAACTATGAACTAAATCAAAATATCCCCTGAAAAAGATTCCATTCCAGAGATGCTAGCCTCTCAACCAAAGAAATGAAGAAGAAAGAAATGAAGAAGAAAAAACTTATAAAGAATTTCAGGTATTAAAATGTTACAAAGGTTCTCTTTGTCAAAGTGACTAGGGTAAAACTACAATCAATATTCTTCCTAGGTACAAGTGTAAGACTCAAATATAAAAGCTTTCCAAACTCAAAGCATCTTCCAGAGAGGTTTTAAAGCAAAGTTACTAACAATACCACAAGAAGATGGAGTCCAGTGGATTTTTGTTACATCTACATTGACCCTCTCTTGTGGCTTCTGACTCTTATTCTCCCACCATGGACCTCTATGAGGGGCTCTGCCTTCTCGATCATCTACTGGTAGGTACAGAAGTCTGTTGTTATAGCCACCAAAATCCTTCTCTTCTCCAAGCTAAGTAAGCCCAGAGATAATTCATGTCTTTCCTCTATTGGAGGGCCCCCAACTGGATGCAGGATGCTAAACCAACTGGATGTAGGATAGTAAATGTGGTTTTACAGAGCTGACAAGTGTGTAGGTTGGTACACACCTGATTGATCTCATCAGCCTGCTCTGATGCCAGAGTACGTTACTACCTCCTGCCTGGCTTCCCAGCTGGCAGCACTCCCCAGGTCCTTCTGAGCAGAGCTATTCTCCCCTGCTAGTGAGGCTCCAAGTCCTGTTGTTTCAGGGGAGCATAAGAAAAACTTTGCACTTGTCTTGGTTGAATTTCAGAAGGCTGATGGTGGCCCACTCCTATAGAACAACTAGGTCATGCTGAATGACAGTCCTGTCCTCAACAGTATCTACTGGGACCCCCTGCCCTACTTTGGTGTCACATGCAAACTATCAAATGCTATGAAATCATATGAAGTTGATTATAATCTGGATTTTTTTTTCCTGTAAAGTATTAAAACTATCCTGGAATTAGTAGTGATTGCAAGGTCATGAAGTCCTGTGGTTAAAAAGTAGAACACTGACTAAAGGATAAGAAACATTTTGTAAAATGTCACCATAACTTAATATCAGCATTTGCTTCAATCACAGTTCAGCTAAAACCTTTGCACCCAAGTCTTCTACCAAAAAGACAGAGCAAAACACAAACCATACCATTTAAATGACACTTAACTCTTACATATATTGGCCTGACATCCTCACATGTTATACTAATTCACGTGAATACTTCAAAGAATAAGGCCAAAAGGATCAGCAGGCCTTAACGTTACACAAATATTCAGTCTTCAAAATATATTGTCAGAATACAAATTCCAAACTAGAATTAAGAAGTCCTATGACAACGTTACAAAGCTGCAATCAGAACATCTTTTTCAATTAAATGATTGTAGAAGAAAAAACTGAAAGAATAATATACCATCTCATCAGAGAATGAAAGATGTTATTCAGCCTGTCTAATTTCATCCGTCCTTAGTACTTCCATCCCCCATGGAAAGCATTTCATTTTTCTCATGCAATCCCTGTGCTTTTTGCCTGAGCAACTATGCCTGACAGCCTGTTTCATACATTTATTATTTTCTGCATGAAAAAATGCTCCTGACACCCATGTTGAATGTGATTATTTTTCTTAAAACATTTTCTTTTTTATTTTATTCTGAAAATAAGCTGAACTTTATCAGTTCTTTGCATTTTACCTGCTTTACATTTAAACCTCTCTTAACCATTCTCTTTTCCTCATATGGTGATTCCTAATTTTAGCTTGTCTATATTTAGCTGCATCTTATTGCTGGTTTTGATCGGTAAGTCAATATTTTAATATTATATTTTCTTAGTCCTGCAATATGAGTGCCCTGCAAGACACTTCGTATTATTTTTTATCTTACTGTTGTAATTTATAAGAAAGCCATTTGACAAATTTGCTTTACCCTAACAGTTATTTACTTGTTTTCTGCTGTATCATATGTGTGAACTAAGTATTCAAAGGTGATCTAGTAATTTTAAACTGCAAATGGAGCACTTTAAACGCACTTTATCATCACATCTTTGATTAAAAGCCAGTAGAAGTTCTGGAGTCACAAGACTAATCAAAAAGTTGATTAGTCAACTCTTGAGCTGTTGGCACCTATTTATACCAGAGAAATGAGTTACAGAGACTTTAGTCCACTGGGTTAAATTCCAGATTCTAGAACAAGAGACAGATGTTCAGTCTTTCCAGCTTTAAAATTTTTTCCCAGCCTCAGAAGAAGCACTTTTAAGCATTAACTTGGGAAAACATTAGAAAATCCTTTGAAGCAGAGAAAATGCTCTTCTCTCTATTTTTGCAAGGACTGCCTCTAGTTGAAAAAGAACTTCAAATTTACCCCATGGACTTACAGGGAAAAGAATGAAACTTAAAAAAATAAATTCCTCCACTGTTTATTATTTTTTATCCTCTGCTTCAATAATTCCCATGGTTACTCATATACATGCTTTACTATTTCAGAAACATTTTCAAGGGCAACTATCCAATGTTAAAAGATTCTGCACTGCAGCCACTTTTCTGACAGGTTGACTAGTTAGGTTAAGGGTCCTTTTATTTACATTTGCTCTTGAGCTTTAGTACCTAAGATATTCTGCTTCCACAGCTGGAGTCACTAAATCTAATGTACATGATATTCCAGCAATCTTTTAATTCAAACAATCATTTAATAAAAAAATCCATTTGAAAAGCAGGTTTATTATAATATAAACAAAATAATAAAAACATAACTACAAAATACCATTCAAATCTTAACTACAAAACCTAAGTCAGAAGAGAGTTTCTTTTCATTTACTTAAATTACAGGAACTACAATATGCTTTTAAGGGAAAAGGGAAACCTACTTAAACTGAAGGTAAAAACGCCAAAACTCAGGAAAGCATAAGTAGTTTCTGTCCAGTATCACCAGCTGAATGCAACCCTCAAAGTTCAGTCACTCCTAAATTTAAAATATGCATGTTCTTCGAAGATCGTCAACTCTTAGTTATCTATTAAAGGTTAAATCTGTCACACTATGAAACTTGTTGATAGGCAAGGTTGACTGATTCATTAAAAAGTGAACCCAGAATAAAGGAGACCATTCCTCTCATCTTTCTATCATCAGTCTGAATAAAGCCCTTCTTTGCACCTGAGGTAGAATTTTTTTTTTTTTTTTAAAAAAGAAAAGTGGTGTTGATCATTTTAAGAAACAGGAATAAAACAAGTAAATTTGGCTCATTCACTTTAGGGGAATGCATGTGTAAGCAAAAAAAAAAAAAAACCCAGAAGGATCATATTCATTCTGGTTCTTTCTATAGCTATAAATGACCCCCTTACTCCTTAATACCTCTACATGTGTGTTCATTATATAATATTTGGTAAATAACCTGTAATGTCAACTGCATATTTTCAACACTGATTCAACAGTTCGACATGCTCTTTAATCTTTCAATGTCTAATCTTCATCCTTAAACTGTCTCTGTGCCAGTAATTTCGTTACATTGGACATGATTCAACACAAATTTCTTGATGTAGTAATCTAAAAAGGAGGTTCCAGACCTCCACCATTACCATAAGCAAAGTCAGTGATGTTGTAAAGTTAATCTGTTACCTGCAAATGTGGAATGAGCTTCTGATATAGTAGATGCCCTTTTTTCAATTATTGCTGTCTCTCATGGTACCACATCAATTCACCAGATCTTCTGTTAGAGGGACACAGTCTTTCAATCAACTCTGATTGCCTGTAAAATAAAGGTCAACCTTATGATTTTCTGGACTCACAGAAGTTAGCTCTGATTCAGTAGACTTTTCCTCATTTTGATGGGTAGTCTTCGTCTCATTATTTCCTTGCCTCTATTTCCTAGATTCTTGAGTATATAAAAAATCCAAAGATCTTTCTCTGAAAAGAAGAAAAAAGATTTAGAACCATAGAACAATGTGGGTTTTCTTTGATTCTTTCACTTGTCTTTCTGAGGTCTTAGGAACAAGCCATTATCAAACACAAAATTTTATGTGTTGTTTCAATCCTGGGAAGAATTAAAAAATACAATACATAATTCATTTGTCCCTGCACTCACAAGTAGCATTTTGACCTCTTAGCAGGTTCTCTTAAATCAAAATATATCTAACAGAAGTCCTTGCATTCTCTTCAGTGCTATGATTACAGTATGATTGGCATGCGATGGCTTTTTCTGTGAGTTAGGACATGGTTCAAGGTTTCACAGCTCTTGGGTGAGAAAGACTGAACTGTGGCCTATTGTTGACTTTTGTCAGTTTACATACTTCTATGCAATACAGTCCATCTAATATGAAACACTGAGAACTGAGAGCATCAGGTGATACTGCTGCCTACTCCCCTACAAAATGTGAAAGCTCAAATCATACTCTGAAACTACATGAATTATGGATCTCTCCAATTAACTCATGTCAACGTCTGTATTGTACCATGTCTTAAAGTTATCTTTGTTTTCTTGTTTCCTGATACATGGAACTGTAACACAGACCATTATTTTTTGCCCTGCTTGGTAACTGTATTTTATATTTCTATAAAATAGTATAGATAAATGTGTAGACAAATAGGATTATGCTGTAGAAGACATCTTTCCAGAAAGAAAATAAACACAAAACCAGAACAAATGAGAATGATAAGTTCTAGGGAAAAAAAAAAAAAAGCAATGCAGAAGTGAACAGCAGAAAAGTCTTGAAACCACATAACAACAAAAGCCCAAAATAATACACCACATTTACACAAGTAATTTCATCTTCAGTTTTAGCAATGTTCTTATTGATCCTGGGTTTCTGATGCACACTGAAGCCAACCTTAACAGTGTTCCTTGCTCCCAGGCTGGCTTCTTCATCCCTACTTTTAATTTTCTTTTCCTGCTTCTCTTCTGTTTTCTATTGATCAGATTCTTTATATTGCTCGCACATACTTCATCAGATTTGTTTGAAAATCTTTTGCCTGCCTTCAGGTATGTAACATTTTCATCTCTGTGCCTTTATGTAGACGAAAATATAATTTCTTAAAAATCTAATGAGGCAAAGAACCACATATCTGATACAAGCATCGAGCATTTCATAAACATTCAGTAAACTTGAAGTTATTATTGTTGTTGGAATGGTTAGGGGGCAAATATAAATTCATGGGAGCATATAAATCTCCATTTATTTAAAAAAATGCATCCCTTTCAGCATTGCCTTATGGATGAGTTAATTGAAACACTTGGTGGAAACTGGGTCATTTAAACATAGAATTGCTGTTAGACTACATATTAAATTAAAAAGTTAAGAGTTAGGGAAACTATCCATGGAGATTTTCCTCACTGACACTGTAAATTCTTTTAAACAATACTTTATGGGTCTGAAAGGCTAATCTTCTGTTATTCTGCATTTATCAAGGTCATGTTGTAAACGAGTTGTCATTTATAGTCTGCTGTGTTGGGATGACCCCAGCTGAGTGCCAGGTGCCCACCAAGACTGCTCTATCACTGCCCTCTTCAGCAGAACAGGGCAGAGACAATATAACAAAAGGCTTCTGGGTTGATATAACAACAGGGAAAGATCACTGATTATTGTCACAGGCAAAACTGACTCAGCTTGGGGAAAATTAATTCAATTTATAAAAAATCATATCAGATTAGGATAATGAGAAATAAAACCAAATTCTTAAAATTCTGCTTTCCCCTCCCTTTCTCTTGGATTTAACCTCATTCACAGTTTTCTCTAGGTTCTCCCACCAGCTGTGCAGGGGGACAAGGTATGGTGGTTGCATTCAGTTATTCACATGCTGTCTCTGCTGCTCATTTCTCCTCAGGGACTGCTCACACTCTTCCCCTGCTCCAGTGTGGAGTTTCTTCCATGGGAGACTGTTCTTCATTAACTTCTCCAGCGTGAGTCCTTCCCATGGGCTGCAGTTGTTCATGAACTGCTCCAGCATGAGTCCCTTTCACAGGGTGCAGTCCTTCAGGAACAGGCTACTCTGGTGTGGGTTCACCCTGGGGTCACAAGTCCTGCAAGCAAATCGGCTCCACCCTGGACTCCTCTGCCTATGGGGCCACAGGTGATGCCAAACACCTGCTCCAGTGAGGGTTTCCCACAGAGTCACAGCCTTCTTTGGGCATCCAGCTGCTTCAGCGTCCTCAGGGGCTGCAGGTGGATCTCTGTTCCAGCATGGTCCTCCTTGGGCTGCAGCAGCATAGGTGTCTTACCATGGTCTGCACCACGGGTTTCAGGGAAATCTCAGCTCCAGCCCCTGGAGCACTTCCTCCCCCTCCTTCTGCACTGACTTCAGTTCTTCATAACTGTTTCTCTTACATATTCTCACTCCCCAATTCCAATTACAATTGAGCAGCACCTTTATCTCCTTAAATCTATAATCTCAGAGGTGCTACCACCATTGCTGATGAGCTTGGTCTTGGCCAGCTGCTGGTCAAGCTGCAGCTGGAGCTGGATGGCATTGGCTCTGTCAGAAACAGTGGAAACTTTTGGCAGCTACTCACAGAAGACAGCCCTGTAGCCCACCCCACTAACAGACCCTTGACATGCAAATGTAATACATCTAGATTTATTGTCAGAATGGGTCAAAATTGAAATGGGCATTCCTAAACTTTTATTTTAATATAATTTTTGAAGCAAAGCCCAAAAAACAAAAAAGACTTTTCCTCCTCTTTCTGGTACAGCAGGGTTTGGGAGCTTTGTTTGCTTTCTTGGCTTACTGGTTGGTTGCTTGTTTTGCTTGTGTTTTGATTTAATTCTTCTCAGTTTATTACTGTCTCACAGATAGCTGCTCAGTGAATAGCTGGGTATTTACTTATTATGGGAATATTCTACAGAAATCCAAAAGACCACCTGCTTGGCAGACCTGTTACTAGCCCTCCCCATCTACTACTTGCTGCAGGATACCAAGATAAATGGACCTCTAACCTGATCCAGCAACGTATTATATGTGCTATCAGTTGTTAAATTGACAGCAACAAATGTTATAACATTTACTTACAGTATTTTTTGCAAAATTATATGATTACATACATGTAATTCTTCCAATTCATCTCCCTAAATAAGTACCTACAGATTAAAAAAATAAAAATCAGGGACCAATATGATCCCCTAATTTTATATACTTTACAAAAAAGACCTAAATTATCTTCTGACTGAGGATGAATAGGTGTAGACTAGTTAGAATATATCATCACCAGTAATATGATTCCTCTCACTGTCTAGACCTGTAGGCTTCTTGGAGTCAGTGGAAGTACAGTAAGTTCACAATTTCTCTTAAATTATTTGAGACAATTAAGCAAAAATGTTTGAAATTCTAGGAATTGTGAACATAATATTCTTATAACATGAAAACAGGAAGTATTTGTGAACAATATATGACTGCTTTAAAAACAAAGAAAAAAAATCCTGGTTTTACAAGAAAGGAAAACCTGCCCATGGCAACATGCTAGTATGCCATATGTCTTTTTTCCTGCTTTATGAAACATTTTATTTTAATATCAGATGTATTAATGGTCTGATGCATATACATGCATACTCAAATACAGACTATAGTGCTTTCTGTTAGCAAGCACCAATATGTGGTGCTTGCACCACAAGCATTCTAAAAAGATTGCTCAGTTGAATAGTGAATTTCTGACACAGGAGACCCTTCTCCAACAGCCAGCTGTCTTCCGTTTGTGACATTTCACTGTAAATTTGGAAAAGAGATTCTAAGCCTATCACATAAACACCAAAGTGTTTATATAACAGGAATGTCTCTCCAATAGAGATATTTATCCAAGAAGGGCGTTCCGCTCTTGCTTAGAGCATTTTCACATATATGTGACAGTTCAAGATACAGGAACATCAGGTAAATGTTTGGGTTTGGGTTTGCTTCATTACAAAAGCAAAAATAAAATTTGAAATCTCTAAAGTTAAAATAGTACAAGAAAATATTTCTACCCAGGACTCAGCTGGAGACTGACATTCAGAAGAGACATGAATTGAAGAAGTTATTGTCTGTAGAAATGCGGCTTTTTAATAAAAGCACTAGCAGCTTCTTCTTTGTAAAGCTGGTCCAGTGTCCAGCTTGTCAGCCAATGGGTTTTTTTATGGAATATGACAGAATCACAGAATCAATTAGGTTGGAAAAGACCCTTGAGATCATCGAGTCCAACCTATGACTGAACACCACCATGTCAACTAGACCGTGGCACTAAGTGTCACATCTAGTTTTTTCTTAAACACCTCTAGAAATGGTGACTACACCACCTCCCTGGGCAGTCCATTCCAATGTCTATTTCCCGCTCTGTGAAGAAATTTTTCCTAATGTCCAACCAGAACCTTTCCTGGTGCAGCTTAACACTGTGTCCTCTAATCCTGTCTCCTGTTTCCTGGAACCACCTGTAGACCACCTGTCTACAACCTCCTTTTAGGTAGTTGTAAAGAATGATAAGCTCTTCCCTGAGCCTCCCCTTCACACTAAACAACCCCAGCTCCTTCAATTGCTCCTTATAGGACTTGTGCTCCAGACCCTTCACCAGGTTTGTTGCCCTTCTCTGGACTCACTCCAGCACCTCAATGTCCTTTCTGAATTGAGAGGCCCAGAACTGGACACAGCACTCAAGGTGTGGCCTCATCAGTGCTGAGTAGAGATGAAGAATCACTTCCCTAGTCCTGCTGGCCACAGTATTTCTGATACAGACATTAATTTGTAACTTGCAACTGTAGGAAGAATTTACAAAAGTCAATGATTTTAAACTTTCCATTTAGAAATAGTCTTACTTTAAATGTAAATGTGCACTTTTTAGTGCACCTCTCACTAAGCAGTTTGTATTGGATCAAGACTAAACAATCATTCTTATACCCTGCACACATCATTTACTTTTCAAAAATCACCTCCACTGAGACATAGATTTGACTACATTCATTTAAAATGTCAATAAAAATAACATAGATTTGGCAATTATAGATGAACATTAAGCACATTCTAAATTGACAGTTTGTAAAGATAAATCCCAGGATCGCTAAAAGACAATGTCTTCATCTTAGATTTTCCTAACAAGAATATTTTCCTTCTGCTGTCAGGTTCCAGTACTTTCTTGAAATCCTACATTTTGTAAGAGAATGTAAACAATAATAGGAGCTCATTAGAATGACACTTTCTTCCCTCACAGTGTTTGCTCTCAATGTAATTTTAATTGGCTGACTGACAGATATGACAATCACTAGAATCATAAGATATGTGAAAAGCAAAAGTAGGAAATTTCAACTGGTATGACAGTCAAATAACTGGGCTAAAATTCAACTTAATAATCTTATTGTAAAATAGTCTTGCCACCCTACTTTTCTTTAGGTAAATGGTATTTTTTTTTCATTAGTAACAATGAAATACTATGGCAGTTTACTTAACTGCAGATAAATACACTGCCAGAAAAAAAAAACCCTAACAAAAACCCAACCAAACAAACAAAAAAAAAACCCAAACCAAACAAAAAAACCCAAACAAAACACAACAAAACAAACAAAACAAAAAAAAAAAACCACCACCCCAAGATCAGAGGAAAAATGCAGAAATGTGTCAATTCCTCAGCAAACAAGAAAATTTTGGGTTTCAAAAAAGCATAATTTATTCACTAGAAAATCTTTTATTTTTATGGACTCTGTGCTTTGCAGAATATGAATGCACATGTCTGTGAGCAGTGATGAGATCCACAGAAAAGCATAATAAATAAGAGTACAGTGCTATCAGTGGAGGACATAAGCACCGTTTCAGTTTCCTATATGTGGATCCATGTCTTTACCCCTCAGCAATGAGACTCCCAACACTTTCATCATGGATTTGAAATAGCAGATGATATTCAAAACCACTAAGACTACTTCCATTTAGGTCACTGAATCTCTGCCCCATGCCAACATAGAAACAGCTCACATGCATAAGCTAGAATCCTTATAGAATGGTACACTCGAGAACCCTTTAGATTTTTAATTATTTGTCATTATCATCAGGTAATAGAGATCCACATCACAGGGTGAAGCCCCATGTATATGTGACCTCTACTACATTTGTCCAGTTCTGACACTAAACTAAGCCAGTACAAGCTGGAAAAACAATTAAGCAATAGATTAATTTTGCCATATAACTTTTTCTAACTACTCACTTCTGTGACACATTTGGGATGGATGACCACAACGTATTAGAAACCATTAGGAAAACCATTCACTGACTGCTGGTATGAAGAATGTCAGTAAGACTGGCCAGGTGTCACACATGCAGCCAAGACATTGCTAACTTCTGTTGACAATCTACTTCAGAAAACAATATAGAGTTACAACAACTTCCCTCTCACCATGTCCAAGATTCTGTAGAAAGGCAAGCCAGAGGTGCAAGCTCTCTGTGTGGGGGGCCAGGCTACCAGCCAGGACTTAGGCACACTGAGCAGCTGGAATGAATGTCCAGTTTCCTTAGTGCATGGTGCTGGTCAATACCGGACGAGAGGGGCTAGAGTCCTGGTCTGGATGAGACTACTGGGCAAGTGCCATAGGAGTCTTAGAAAAAGAAATAGCAATCCAATACTATATCCACCTTTTATAGTTAACAATTTTCAAATTACATACCACTGAGTGCTTCTCTTCTTGCCTCTGCCCTACCTAGATGTTCTCCTGTGGCACATAATTATTCTTATTTTCTTTGAGCTTTTAGAGACAAACAAAATGCAAAATGACAAACCAATATGGGATTAAGGAAACAAATCATGGTGAGAGAGTAAAAGAGGCTGAGACTTTCACTAATGTGATAGAAGGTAGGAACAGTAAAGAAGAGGTAAAACCTTTGAGCCAAGAAGCTTCAGGAATTACCACTCAGCTGAGCTCAGAAGGAAGTTAAATGTTCAGCTCAGATTCTTACATCTTCCCTGTCACTAACTCACAGCTCATTATTGTTTATTTTCTCATTGAATAAATTGTTTATTTTCAATGAGTTTATTTTCTCATCTTAGCAAATCAGTTTTAACAAGTTGGTGAAACTAGAAGTTAAAATATGAGCTACACATTTAAGCAGTTTGACAAAAGTCAATACAAATTTAAATAATCCAGTTGTCAAATTCAGATAAGTCAACTCTTTAAAATCAAAGAATAACCTTAGGCTGAGCTTAGCAAGATTACCTTCTTTCTCTAATTAACTGCACTTTAAAATTATGAACTGCTTTTTGGGAAGTCATGGGCACCTGAACATGGCCATGTGATTAAAGAACACATAGAGAAAATAGCACATAAGAAAGCTGTGTGGTAATTATTCCAGATGACCAATTGGTAAAAAAACCCAAATATTTTAACTCTCTATTTAAATTCTCTTTATTCTATCAGCCAATAGATACTTTAAACCAGAAGACAATTGACAGAATGCACAGTGTTCTGTGTCTTCCTTTTCATAGACGTCAAGCATATCATGATTCTAAGGTTGATTTCATTTGAGTAGCTAAAAGCACATAATTCTGGTTTACAAATTATCTGCTGCACTAGACCAGCTCTTTGGTCAAGGTTGTAGGATAAGAACATATCTTAAAATGAGGAAAATACTATTGTTCTGTATTTGAGAGCTGATTTATGAGCCATGAAGTTGATTTACACAGGCAAGGAATCAAATCAGTTTTTGAAGACTGGATTTGTTTCTAAGGTATTCTATTTTCTATCTATTATTTACTTCCCATTCTCTCCCCACGCTAGTAATTCTAACCATTACTAGTTGTAATATGAAAAAAAGCAAATTTTAAAAGTTGTACTAATTTTGGTGAAAATTAATCCAACATAAGTACTATTTATTTTTAATAGCCACAGAGCTGAAGGATAAACTGAGAACTGAATTCTATTTGTTGAACACTGCAGAAAAATCCCACTCCTTAAGGATATACGATTAAAATAATATACATCGGTTTTAAATTTTAAATGGCTTTTTCATACTTTTATTAGTATCTGGCTTCTCAAACTCTCTGGTATATTTTCTGGTTTTGATGTATTTTCGAAAGATGAATTAACTTTTGTCCTTCATCCTTTATTATAATTTATGTATAATAACAAACAGCATTTGATTTTTTTTGTTACATTCATATAGCTAACAGTTTTTCACTATGCTCTATAATACTAATATTCACTCTTTTTTCTATTTTAAATTTTATGCTATTTATGTGTTTCAGAGTATATGCATATTCATGTTATAAAATATTTACTAAATCTAAATTATGTTTATGTATATTACATACACTGTATTGTAAACATACACATATATATGACAAACTATTTTAAAAAATTTATTATAATTTATTCCAAACAATTTCCTAACATGCCTGTAAACAGTTTTTACAGCATTTGCAGATATTTAGTCTTTGTTCCTTAAATGTCTTTGGTCCTTAATTCTAACTAGTGCATGTGGATTTTTCTCTGTATGCAGTTTGAGTTTTTTAATTAGCCATTTTTAACTCTAAAAAGTGTTTGCTTCAAAAATATTTTCATTACTGAAAGAGTATTCCGTGTAGCTACAGTGTGAAGTTACTCCTTGTGTATTAATGAAAACTTCAATTTTAATGAAGACCAATCTATATCACTGATGACAATAGGTCTTACATTTTGCACCAGATTTTGTTCTTTTTGCTTGACTTTCTATACTGTCCTTCTAATTGTTTCTTCATCCTTTTGAACATTTTAGCAATAAGTGTCAGTACTGAAATTTCAACAAAAAAATTGGGAGTTTTGCATGTGAGGGATCAGGTCAAAATTAGTTTTTGTTCTTGCTACACAGGTGAACGTGAAAAGAGCATTAAATCAAATGGGCTCAACTGCTGAAAAGCCAAAGCTATTAAAATGCTTACAGAAATCGAACAGTTGAAATGTGGCAAATTGTAGTTGTTATGGTTACTAGTTATTCTTTTGAAGTGCTTTAATATTAAAGCTAAAACAAAAATAAAAATTAATTCAGAATAAAGCACTCATGCTTTAAAGTGTCACTGAATGACCTCGATACCTATTCAATGAACAATAAATGTATACGACACTTACATAGAATGAGGTCCTAAACAATTTACATGATAGTTGTGCTTAATTTCAACATGCTCACTAGCCCTCATAACTTATATAGAGGCACAGTTGATTATTCTAAATAGAAACATCAGTAAAAATTGACCTTGTATAGTATAGTTTCCATAATTATTGTTGTTGCCATTTTGCTGAGGTATGTGGATGTAACTGAACCTCTGGTTCACTGCAGTAGCTGAAAGAAAACTGTTACTCAATTTATGGAAAAATATCAGATATAGGGTAAAGTATTAAGTGATGATTAAAGAGATGAAAAAAGTCTCATATGGAGACTAGGACTTTTTTCAGTCTTTGAAAGGAGAAGAATAGAGGACACAACAATAAGAAAGCACAGTATAGAAACAATGACATGCAGAACATTCTAGTCATATCTCCTGAAAGAACC